>APFE030131966.1:110905-170203 GCA_000404065.3 Pinus taeda | reverse complement strand
GTGAGCTTGTTGAGCTCCCTATAATCCAGACACATGCGCCATGATCCATCCTTCTTGTGCACCAATACTACTGGAGAAAAGAAAGAACTTTGACTAGGTTGAATTACACTAGCCTCTAGCATTTCTGGAACCATACATTTAATTTCACTCTTTTGGGCATAGGGATATCTGTATGGCCTGATGTTTGGAGGAACACTTCCAGGAATTAGATCAATAGCATGATCATGATCACACATAGGTGGGAGACCTTTGGGAGTCTCAAATACCTTGGGATGATTGTCCAAGACTTTTTGGAGACCTGGAGAAATAGATGATTCTGATGTGGAACCATCTAGTGAACATAATTGTGCAATTACACCTCTTTTTTGCTTTTCTAGAAGCTTTGTCATACCGTTAGAGCTGATTATCTTTCCCAGTTTCCCTGCAATACCCCTTAATTCAACTTCCTTTCCTTCCGCAGAAAATTTCATGAAAAGTTCTTGAAAATTAAAAGCTATTGTACCCAAGGATTGTAGCCATTGGACTCCTAGTACAACATCAACACCTCCCATTGGAATGGAAAGCATTGGGCTAGTCAATACATATTCTCCCATGGATAGCTTGATATTATGGCACTTTCCATAGCAATTTATCGTTCCTCCATTTGCAATCATTACTTGACACTCTGGTGCTGGATATAGGAAGCAATTCAATTCTTTTGCTACCCTACAATGAATAAAATTGTGGGTGCTTCCTGAATCAATCAACAATATTACCTTTTTCTTCTTGATTTTTCCTTCTATCTTGATGGTTTGAGGAGTGGTAATTCCCGCCAATGCATTACAAGATATGGTCGGATTTATTTGTTCTTCATCTAGGCTTCCTGGAGTATATCCTCTTCTTTTGACCTTTCTTGCTCCTTTTCTTCTTCCTCTTCACAATCTATGTAGAATAATTTCTTCTCAGCACACTTATGACCTTTAGTGTATTTGTTTTCACAACTGTAACAAAGCCCTTTTGCTCTTTTTTCTTCCAATTGTTGTGGTGTCAACCTTATAGGTTGTGGAAGACTAGGGGCAACAACACTTCCATCTTTATAGTTGTGACTGGTATGCTTCCTGGTTGCCATAATTTTGCTTTCCATTTTTCTTTCTAACCTGAATGCCTTCTCTAATGAATCAGGTTCCCAAAGGCGAACATCATGTTGGATATTATCCTTTAAAGTCCCTATGAACACATCAATCCTATGCTCCTCTGGAATATTTTTTACCCTTATGTTAAATTTTTGGAACTCCTCAATGTGCTCCATTATTGAACCCTTTTGTTTGAGACTTATCAATTGGCTAAAAAAAGTGTTTCTTTTTGTATCATCATAATGTGATGTCAATTCTTCCGTAAAAATTTCCCAAGTGATAATTTGTTTATGAGAGCAAAGCCATTGAAACCATACAAACTGATTTGTTTCCAAATATAAAGTTGCAATATTTACCTTTTGTGTGTTTATCACATTATTGAGATCGAAAAATTGCTCCATCTGTAACATCCATGTTGCAGGATCCTTGCCATCCAACTTCCTCATATCGATTTTTGGAATATGGTGGGTCTTCAATCTAACATTATAGTCTATGAAATCATGATTAACATTTCTTTTATTCTCATCATGATTTTCCTTTACTACCCTTTCACCATTAGTAAGCATTTCTTGTAGAAACTTTGTTAAATTTATATTCAAATATGTCTTCAAATATTCCATGCCTGTCTTCAAATCTTCCATGTATGTCTTCAAATCTATCTTCAAATCATCCATCTTAGCTTCCATGTCATTCATCTTAGCTTCTATTATTTTCTTTAAACAATCCATCTTACCTTCTACGCATTTCTTTAAGCCATCCATCTTAGCTTCTACATCTTTCTTTAAACCATCCATCTTAGATTCTGTTCCTTTTTGTGCAAGTGACACTTGTTGCACTTGGTCTTGTAATTTTAGTATATCATGTTGCATTTCTTCCTCTTGTTCATGAGTCATGCTAGAGCTTTCAGGTTTCTTACTAGGTGTTTGTATTTTCTTTCCTTGAGGCATCAATTATTGATAATAATTCTTTACTATGCCCTTTGAATTCCTTCAAACTAATTTTTCAAACCAAGCTTATGCAAAAATTAAAAAAGAAACTACACAACTTTTTTCACTTTGTAGGAGCTTGATATTGAATCTGATGTATCTTTGTAATTTCAGATCATCCAGTTCTAAAATTTCGACCTATGGTAGCCCTCTACGTCCTCTTTTGAATGCCACCAGTCTAATCCAAATTTGATTCTCCAGGGAAGAGTTATGCCAAATCTCCCACAGTGACCTGATTATAGACTAGTTCAGTAGAGCGAACCTGTACGACATGTAACGAGTCACTGTTTCAACCTTTGGATCTGAAAAATATATAAAAGAAACTAAAGTCCGTCCTCTTTCTATACCTTCTTACGAAATTTCAATCTGATGCTCAGAGAGAAAGTTATGACGATTTTCCCCAGGTCACCTATTTGGAATGTAATTTGGGAGTCTGTAAAATGACTGACTTCCTCAGATCATATCTCCACAAATATAGTGCAACAAGCTCTGAAATTCAGACCCAAGGTTTAGTGCAATTTCGTCTCAAATGGGTTTTTTTTTTAATTTTGAAATGTCACAGAAAAAAAGTTATAGTGAAAATTCCACGATGACCTATTTGGAGCACCGAAACACTAGAATCCAATGCTCTGATACCGAATGTTATGAAACCAACTCACAAAAAGATAGAAAATATAGTTGAACACCTTAGAATTCAACCTCTTCGAGGGGGAAACCTCCTTTACATTATACAAATGAACAATTCTTGGATGATTCAAATGTCAAAACCTCCTTTCTATATATAGGAATCTAAGGAGTCACAATATTACCTAGCCGACCTAACAATAATAATATAAAGCCACAAAAATAACAATAGAGGGATTCTATGGGGCACAGTAATAACAATATGGGGACAATAGGGGCACAACAATATTAATAAGGGATACAACTAAAATAGTAATGGGGTAATCACTACTATTATAGGGACCTAACATATTGGATCATGTTTGAAGGAATATTAACATGGATAGAAACCCAATGGAAAATGGATAGAGAAAAGGAAACAAATGCATTGTAGATTTGTGAAGTGAAGAGAAGAGAAGTTGACACAGAGAACTCAGCTCAAAAAGTTAAGTCAAGGAAAACTTTGAAGGATCAAAGTCTTATTGTAGAAGAGAGAAAGACATTATTGTCTTACTTGGATAAATTGAGTGATGGAGAAGATTGTGTAGAACAGAAAGGTATTCTACAAACGTATGATGAAGTTGCCAAGCATACTCAAGAAACTATAGTCCAAGACGTATTATTTGATGAAAAAGAAATTAGAGATGTTGAGGAAGAATTTATCAATAACATAGTGAACTATCAGAATAGTTCATAGAAGCATGAAGATCTGATCACTAAGGCTTCAAATGAAGAGGCTTGTACTTTTTAGGCTAATATGTTGTGTATGTTTTCAGGTTTGACAGGTAATGGACGACAATTGGACAATGTGCTTATGCATGTTGATGAAGAAGTGAGATTATTGGAAGAAATGGTTGGATTAGAAAATTATTTTGAGCATGTGTTTAATAACTTTGAGAATAATGGAATTGACAGGGAATTTTTCATAATTCAAGAAGCTCAAGACAAGCAAATGAGAGTTTGTAACTAGAATGAAGCATCTTCAGTAGAGAATCAAGATAGAATTATTATGGAAAATGTGAAAGAATGTATGATGATGTTGACAGATACAGAAATTCAGGAAATATGTGATTTTGAAATGATTATTTTATGAGTCTGTAAACCATGAAGAAGCTTTAGGAAAACATAGTTTTGTTTTTGTTATATATGAAGATGAAACAACATCATTTTGTCACAATGGTATAAGTACAGAAGAAGAAAGGATACTTCATAATGATATCCTCCAAGAAATTCTAGCTATTGAATTATTGAATGATAGTCTTGTATCATAACAAGGAACACTATGTAATGTAGAGGAAAGTGCTGAAATAAAAATTGTTGACAGTTTCATAATTTTTTTAGAAAATCAGCATAAGGAATTGATGATAGAATTATCTGTGGAGAATGGAAAGCATAGTAATTTTAAATCTAACAATTGTGATGGAAATTCTGTTTTATACAGGAAAAAGGAGCCATATGTAAATAACATGCTTATTGAATATGAAGGAAGATTTAATTTTCTGGGAAAGTTATTAAGTGAACCTGATGACATAGAGGAAAATATTGTCTTTCATAGCAATGAAGGGGAAGTTGTAAAGTGCAACCAACAGGTTGTCAAAGAAAGATATGAACTAAAATTGGACAGAAATTTCATAGTTTCTATGGCAAAAGAGAATGTACAACAGTTAGTTGATAGTGGAGTTCAACTAAGGTCCATGTGCTTGAGAAAGGTTGCAAAGTGTAAAGAGAAAATTGAGAAATTGTGGATGAAGAAGTCAGTCAAGAAGAGAACCAACAAAGAAGAGAAATTAACAAAAGAAATCTACATCAAGAAAGAGAGAGGACAACAGTAACATAATATTTGGAAACCTGGAAGGACTAAAGCAACAGTGGCAGAAAAAATGGAGTAGCAGCATGATGAAAGAGATGGCAAGTTACGAAGTAAGGTTTGGCATCCAGGAGAAAGAGAGAGCGTAGTAAATGTACCTGCAATTGAAAGAGGTCAGACAACCAGTTGGAAGATAAAATCTGATGAAGTTGGCTAGGAGTAGTTGGGTGACTCATGAACAGGAGTCCATGAATTATTTCAACTCAGGGTGTCCAATGCAGGAGCATCTGTCAAGGCTTATAAGATCCATGAGTCTTATTTCACATTTACTAAAGGGAGTGGGTTCCCTTAATCATTTTATTTATTTTCCTTAGTTTAGTTGAGTTTGAGGAAATTTTAATTGTAAATTTATTTATGGAGAATATGTCGTGAACGTAGAGATCTTAGAGGCAATTGAGTAATCCTAGGAAGAGTGAGGATTTGAGGGATTTAAAAGATTCATTTAGGATTTTGTTCGAGAAAAGAGTGGAGTTGAAGAGATACTTTAGGAGAAAGTGAAAGATTGTTGGATTTGAACTAAAATGGTTCATGAATCCATATTTGTATAAATTGTTATCTTTTGAATAATTAAAGGTTAGAGAGAGATAGAGATCTAGGAGAGAGCTAGATGTTAGTGAGCAGAGGTGTGTGTCGGAGAGATATGATGAAGGCCAATTGATTGCATATCAGGCCTGTGAATTCTATAAGTTTATGGTGTGATTATAAATTAAAATTGGGTAGAGTTTGTCAAGAAATCCTGTATGTGTATTTATGTAGATTTCTGAATTATTGAAGGATTTGAACGTAACATTTAGTGTCTTTCTACACATCTCTAGTTTATGCGCACAAATGGTCAAACCCTAGATGGTTTTATTCTCCCTTCAAAATAATTTAAGTTAATTGATTTACATGTTGAAAGCTCAATTTTCTTTGGTATAATGAGCTTGAAGTATTGGAATACTCTGGGAAGCTCACTGTGGAAGACTAAAACCTTCTAGCACTATATTTTTCCTTAGAATTGGATTGGAAGTCTATTGAGAACCGTTAATAGTCTGGATATGTTTCAAGGTCACAGAAATATAGTTTAGAGGAAAACTAAACTTAGCAGACAAAGAGTAAATAAACTTGGCGGAATGAAGAAACCTGATGAATTCACGAAGAAACCAGAAGAAGATCTAAATCATCTAATCGATTAGACCCATCAGATCTGACGGTTATCGTGTGCCAATCAGCACAGAGGTCAATTCCAAAACCTGATGCGATAAATTATAGAACTAAGTTAACAAATGAGTTCATCATGACTGTTCGCTTGAATGGATCAGATCTGACGGTAATCACATCAAAAAGTGCATGAGTCTTAATATAAAAAACATACAAGATATTTTATGGACTATGGTTTAATCTAGTTGGATTTTGGGTCAATCGTAGCTATTCATTGTGAAGGTACGAGATCTGACGGATATCGCTCCAGAAAATGATCGCGAGTTAATTTAATTTCTAGATGCAATAAGGATTGAACTAGGATTTAATTAATTTGGGATCTGTGCAAAAGGTCGGGGTCTAATAGTTTAATTGAACAGGGGTTTAATTTTTTAATTCTGGATTTATGTAATTGGAGCAGTTTCGCGTCATCAAAGTGGGACCGACGATCTTGGTAAAGTTATATTGCGGTTTTGGTTTTTATTTTTGTTAAGAGGTCTGATAACTAATAAGGCTTCCAATATATATGTATGTTGGCCCATAACCCACAGGTCCATGTTGAATTTTGAAAAGATGCAGCTTCGCTACATCATATTCTCTTACATGTTCTTTCATTCAGTTTGATGTTTTCATTTTTTTATGTTATTTCTATTTCTTATCACTACTGGATCAAATCTTCGTTGAAACTCATTATGTTCCTTGAATTGTTTGTCAATTGTTTCACTTTTTCCCTTTCATTTTTATCTTTCTAATATTTTTCGTTCTGAAATATTTTTGGATTGGAGGGTTGTGCTTTTAATCTTTACGAGGTCCTTGGGGAGGCATGATATTCTTTAAGAAGGAACCAATATTGGGGGTCGACCTAGAGACAACCATCAAAAATGCAGTTTTTCCGGGGTTACAGGTCAATCTGAGTTCTCATTCCTTTCCTCCATTATCCATATTGTTATCCTACTCACTAATATCATAATATTGGATATATCGATTTTTTGTATCATTTCATTTCTAAAAGGTACATGAAATAATTTGTTGCCCTCTAGGGAGGACCACATAACCATACCATAGGATGGTTATTTTTTTGTTTAAAACAAGATGTAACTACAGAGGTTAAGGCTTATTGAGTAAAGGTGTAGCACTCTCACATGTCTAACTTTCTGTAAAATTGATGCATGTGCATTATTTTTTGAATGGATTTTGTTTCTTATCAAAGGTAAAATAGTTTTAGTAAGTTGTAGCAAATTGTCAAGCCATTCCAAAGAGCCTAATGGATTTGGGTTACAATTTGGTGTCTGGTGGTAGTGAAAATCACCTAGTTCTAGTTGATTTGAGGCCCTTGGTAAGGATCCTTTGTTCATATGCTAGAGTACACAACCTACTTGTATATTGATTTCTATTGGACTTAGTTGGTGGAATGTAACATCGTATATATTAATTGGCTTGGATAGGCATTGATGGTGCAAGAGTAAGGGACATTTTGGATGTTGCTTCTATCACACTCAACAAGAATTTTGTACCATGTTACATGATTCTTTTCTTTGTATATTTAGATGTAAGGGATTCATTGATTTTCCTATCTCCATGGGATGATATAGCTTACTTTAATACCTTACATTTTCAGGTGATAAACGTGTTATAATTCTTGGTGGTATACACATAGGGACTCTTGCATTAACCACCCATGGGCTTCTTGAGGATGAATTTATTAATGTTGCAGATTTTATCCACGAGGGGGTGCAAATAGCCATTAAGGCTAAGGGCTCTATGAAAAGTACAAAATTAAAATATTTTATAGAATTTATTAAGTCAAACAATTTCCAGCTACAAAATAGCATTGTTGAACTCAAAAAGCGAGTTGAATCATTTCCTAGCCAATTTCCATTGTCTGGTGTTGGCACTCAAAACATTAGTTAGATATATGACGTGCTCAAAAGATCGAGAGTGTCCTTTATTAACTTTTAGGTTGGGCTTCAGTGACGATAACTAGGCTGGTAAGATTTGGTTCCATGTGTATATTATAGTGATGAATTATGTTTTATAGTGAATTTTGTTTGAATTTATGTGCTTTCCAGCATTGGCATTAACATATTCCATTCCAATGTGTTGGATGCTGAGTTTTCCATTTTATTTATTGGAAATTATGTACGACTCTCTTTTTGTACATCACAAGAATTTTGGGTTGAAAAATATTGATAACCTGTATGGAGGCTTTTATAACATTTATTTATGTGGTGTGACTATGAATATTTTATATAGCCTGGAAAGAAATATTCCATACTTCTTAAGGGTCCATGTATTCGGTCAATTACACAGTTTCATAAAGTGTGTTCACTAAGATACTTCTACACATGCACAAATTCCATGTATACATGGCACATTTGCAATCAATTGGGCTTCTACGATTTTATTGTTACATTCATTATCTCACATAGACTGGTAAGAATTGGTCCCATTTGTAGATTATAGCAATGAATCATGTTGAGATCTCTATTTTTCTTGAATTTATGTGCTTTCCCAGTATAAGCAAGCAGATTCTGTTTTGATGTGATGGATGCTGAATTTTCTATTTTATTTTTTGGCAAAAAAAGTCTACATAACTTGTATGGTACACCCTTTCAATCCTTCATTTTCCTGAGCAGTTATTTAGACTCTCTTCTATTGGTTAGGACTAAGTAATAGGAATAGTAGGCATAAAGACTTAGGTAGGAAGAAGTAGAAAGAAAGTGTTATTGTTACATTTATTGTACACACCCTTTATAGAATGAATTTACCGCCCTATCCATGGTTTATAGATAGAATTGACATAGATTGAGTAGGTATTTACACAGGGTTTGATTACTAAATTTACCACTTTACACACCTTGTCTATGTTTCATTTGACTGGTTGAATACTCTTACTATTTTGAATTATATTAGTATTAGTCAGTATATTAGATCGATTGGGACTTACACTATTAGGAAGCTACATCCTAAGTTTATTGAGTCTATAGAATCAACATCTCATTTATTCTATAGGATAGAGGAATGAAAAGTATATAGAGACAAATTTGAGAGCCAAAAACACAAAAAAATAAGTGGAGTATTTGATCCAATTACTATTGGACTCACTTACTCCAAACAAGTGTATATATAATTGTTTATGGAGTTTTATGGGGTGAAGAAAAAATTGCAAGGATTGTTGGATTAAGGCTGTGAGACATGATGTGATGTGCCTGAGGACTATAAAATATACCATGACTGGGTGGTATCTATTTTGCCAAAATTTCATAGGACCTTTAACTAGTCCCATACACAATAAGTAACCCCTTGTGGAGGTATGCTAGTCCACGAGAGGTGAACATGTCACTTGGGGGAGTTGAACCCCAGTGGGCATGATACCGACACCCCTCTTTGACTGAGCAGCTAAGACCTTGTTGAAAACATTGTTTAGCTTTTGATTTAATAGTCTTCTGGTGTTAGTTGTCTTCACAAGAGAGGGTATTATTAAATGGAAGCATAGTATCTAAATGACGAACATGGGTTAAGCTTTGTTTCAAAATTTTTGACTCTTGAATGCTCAAATTTTTGTGTGATCACCAAATTCAAGGCCTTTAAACCAACTAGATTTTCAAAGTAGCTCAAATTATAGTGAGTGCAATCTCACATTGAAAGAGATTGTTTTCAGTTGGAAGTGTTGAAAAGAATAATGGGAGTTTGCCAAACTAAGATTGTGAAACATATGAGTAACTGCTTCTATACCTTGGTGAACTTTGATTTACATATACATATATTCCAACTAATCTCTCCTTGAATTAACAGGATGTAAAAGATTTTTTGAATGGTGGGCATGGTGTATTGGGATGTTTCCATTAACTGAGGTTCTAAACATCATGATTGAGTGTCAAGTTATAGGTTAAAACATGGCATATTTTGAATTAGTAATAATTTCTCTCTCAATGCAAAATTTTCATCTAGATATACATCCTAGCTAGGCTCTCTCGAAAATGGCAGAATATAAAACTTTTGTTGTTGTGTCATGGATGGCATAAAGTAATATGATTTAATTAGCTCAGGTTTTAATCAGGTTAAATGTCGAATATCAGGATTGAAAGTCATCTACAACCATGGTAGTTTATCAAATAGTAATAGTGTTTTAATGAGAAACCTCCATCTTCATGTACATTCCAACTTGACTCTTTCAGAAATGGTGGAATGTACTTTTGTGTTTTGAGTAGATCATTGGTCGAATAAGGTAACATTATTTAGGAAACTCAGCTATTGCATAACAACCATGATTTTCCTATGTCTAGTCATCATCTCAAATTCTTGTGCTTGTTTTTTTTGGTGCACACTGCAAAATTGAGAGTTTTGTGCTTTGATTAGCTACCCTGATTTTTCAATGGGAATTTATGTATGATAATGTGGTGATTGTGCATGATTTGTTTTAATTCCTACACAACTATTGTGATATGTCATTCATCAAAAGATGACATTTTTTCAGTATGGATTATTTTTCATTACTCCATTGCCAAAACACAGAAGTCCCTGCTGGGTTATGCATGTATTTGATTCTTGGGATTTTATGTCTGCAGTTCCTTTGTTGTTCGCTATAATATATTTCAAATTAAACATGAAGTGTTGTTTTTGGTGTAATAATACATATGAAATTAAACATGAGGTGTTATTTGTGGGGTAATACATTATTCTTAAGCAACACCTCTTGTTAATCAATGCTTTGAATCTTTTTGTATTTGATGTCATGATCCCTAGTCGTTCTTGTTATAATGGAGATCGTTCTCACAAGAATTATTTCATGCTTAATGTCTTGTCTTCATACAATGACCTAATTATGTTTTATATTGTTGCAACTCCATTTATATTGTTTTCAACTTCTCATTGGTTCTATTCAATTGTAATCAATTCCTCATGAGTTTGTGATTCTGGAGTAGTTAATAAACTAGGGGAGGGAAGCCAGTATTGGAACGGGGAGCAATAGTGGAGATAGAACCTGACCTCTGAAGCTATAACAAATCAGAACACAACACACCGATAACACATTATAAAATTGGTATTAAAATAATGGATAATGCTCACAAGTTTAAAAATAATCCATAAACTCACTAGGCATACAATTGTCTAGAAAGTGACTCTTAGTTCACTACCATACAAAACATCATGTCCAAACACATATTTAAATGCTTTAACATAAAGACACTTCAAATCCTTAGACATTAAGAACCATCAAATTTTTAGTCTGACAAGGTTCAATTTTGATGTACAGATTACCTATCACATCTAACAGAGAGGTTGATTGTCGGAGAATGTCTGCAACAAATGATGTTCCAATATGTATAACCTCAAGTCCCTATAGAGCCCAATGCTTCTTTCCACTTGTGCATTTGATCAGACATGAATAGGTAATGCTTATAATTCAATGCTTTCCATGACCCACCCCTAAGTTTGCAATCTATAATGCAAAGGAGTAGCTTATTCGACTATGTTCAAAATGACCATTAGTCAAATCAATCTATTAGGGCCATTAAACATTTTAGAAGCACCAACATTGGCTAGGAGAAACTAAGAGCCCCTAGATCATAATCAAATCAATCCTAGACATAGATATGATCATTCTGCATATGCAATCCATGTCTATGACCATTCACCACTCAACCTTCTAACAGAATGTTATACATTTATTCTATAATTCATGGAAGCACCATTGTGACAACTTAGTTTACAATACTGCTCTCTAGATCACTATCAGAATTTCATACAATGTATCTTTATTCTTGGGACTCATCAATCAAGATTTCCAATGGAGCATTATAAATCTAAACCATCATTAATGGAAGCACCATTTCTTCAACTCAGTTTACAACACTACTCTATGGTTCTCTGCAAACATTTATCTCAGAACAAACCTTTAGTTAAGGATCAACACTATTTCATAAGCCCTCTCCTTTTAAAGTTTTGTTACTTGTCACCTATGTTTACCTTAAAGTTTTTCGTTTCCTTGTTTCTATGCACTGCATCAACCTCTATTATTCTATAATATTTGTTTGTTTAATTTTTTTGTCATGCATGACGAAATATTGTTATTCTTGTGAGGGTAAGAATGCAAGTGACAAGGGTTGATCATCTAGAAAACTCTTCCTCAAATGAAGAGTTAAATCCGGTAGGTTTTGAAGAGCATAATGATATAAAAGCTGAAGAGAATATGATGTAGATGTTGAAGGTGGTGCTTCTGCTTGAATTATAGTGCAAGGTGTAGGTTTAACGAAGAATATTAGTGTTAAGAGAGGTCAAACTAAAGAGGATATGCTGAAGGAAATTGGTGATGTTGACTTCAATGGATGATTAATAAGAGTTGCAGTGAGAAAATATGGAACTCACTAGCATCAATACATTATTGGCTAAATACCTCATGCAAGGAAGAAGAAGAAAGGGGTTATTACAGTGTTAATTGAACAAAAGGAGGAAATAGTTGATACAACCTGAGGCTAATGCTGCTCCACTTTGATTCCATTCAAAGATGGATTTTGGGGAAATTAGTGTGTGCAGGAGTTAAGAAAATATATCAAGAGCTAGCATTATGAACAACTGAAATCCTAAATAGAGACAAAGCTAAGGATTTACACCCTACAATTTTGACCAAGTTCTATTACACTCTTTCTAAGGAATACAAAGATCATTCATACAATTTACAAAATATATATGTAATTGTGACTAGTTTCCTTTCCATTTTGGAAGGAATTGTGGCATGTGGATAAATGCCAAAAGAATGAGTGAAAATGTGCCAAATTGTTTCTTAAAAATAGAATGGATAACTATATTTTGTTGTGCAATTACAATTGGTTTATCAATGTCGAGGCTATATTTGTTTTAGGGAAATAAAAATATGAAGAACCATGTCAAGAATTGTAAGCAAGGAATATCCGTGGTTGCACATCCTAATGCATGGATGACTAAATAATTGTTTATGATTTGGATATACCATTTTTGTCACTTTTTACCTGGAGGCATCTATCTTACAAACATATACTTGTTAATTTTTTATGGCCATCACAACAACATAGTTTTACAAACCACAGAGGCAAACATGATAGGCATAAATAGTGTTTGCAGTGCTTAGACATTACCCATAAGCTGAAACCCCTAGAAGTATGTTTGGGCCTTTTAAGAATTTTTTAAGGTTTGAGAGAATAAATTGGATGGAAAAGAACCCATGGAGAGAGGTAAAAAGGTTTGAAACAGTTGAAATTGCTAGCATATCCATTGAAAGGACATTGACACCCTCTAATATTAGTGTGAAATGTAGGTGCAATGAAATTTAGCTAGTCAATTATGATGCTCTTACCAATGATGAGGCTTGTAGCCAAGCTTTTGAAATACTTGGTGATAAAGATGCAAAAGTTGTTATAAACATGTTGAGTCTACATCAAGGATGTTATCATCTATTAGGTGATGATGATGAACATGGCAATGCTACTTAAGAATATGATGGATAAATTCAAGAAAAAAAAGTATTTTTTTATTACAAAAACAACATACAAATTTTACAAATGCTAATCGAAATGAAATTGTTGAAATGAATATGATTGAAGGTGGTCGAGTGATGGGAAGAATTAATGAGCAATTTGTATTGCCAGGCCAAGTGACGTTATATGAGTGGTTAGCGGAAGCCATGATGAATATGAATTGAAATGATATTTATGAACACTAATGAAGAAATCCTTAACACATCTTCATTTGTGCTGGAGCATAAGTTGTTCAAGTGGTGGGGACCACAGTTACATAAATCTTTTATTGTTGGTTTATTAAACTCCACCATTCAATGTAGGAACCATTTGTTGGTTGGGTAAGATACAACTATTCAGGTAAGAGAAAGGGAGGTCAGTAAGTAAGGGGCCTTATTTCATTTTCCTACTTGCATAAAGCCTGCTTGAAGGGGAGGGACTTTAACACAATGACTCTAAACAGAAGATTGCATCATAAGACCACATGTAAGGTTCATGGGTATGGGATTCCCTCGATTGAACACTTCATGACATGGTAGAATGACTTTCATAACTTATATATTTCTTGAAGAATAGAGTGTAATGACCAAATATCATATGGAAGGATGAACTACCTAAAGCTCGATGGCTTAAAACCTAACCAGAGAGCGAATGAAAGTGTTTATAAATTGCCCTTGCAAATATAACAACTTCTCCTTACAATCAGGTTGCAAATTTGTAGAAGCAAGAAAGTCCTTTGTCACAGTTAGGATGACATTTGAGAAATTTGTTTGATATGGAATCAACAAGGTAGTGATGGAAACACTCAAGGAAACAAAAGTTGGGAGAAAAGTAAAACAAAATTTGTACAAACATTAATCTCTCATATCTTGACAAAAGTGGTAGAGAAAAGATTAATCTCTCCTACCTTGACAGAATTGGTGGTCAAGATCGGCACATACAAGAACTTTGTTGTGGAAAATTATGAAAACGAATAGAATGATATGAAAGAGTGTACAGTAAGAACCTTCAAAAACACAAACACTGAAACTTGCAACATTGTTTGTAGGAAGAGAAAATTATGTGTCTTTTTTCCAAACATGTATGTTAGTATATTACAATTTAATGAATATGTTTTCCTATTATCATATATGGTTTCATACTTTAATAAAACATTTGCCAAAACTTCATAATGTTTGATTATTCAGTGAAATATTTGCCAAGATATTACAAGATTTTGTAATTCAGTGAAAGATTCGCGATGAATTTACAACATAATATAATCTGGTGAGAGATTTGCCAAAAACGTTATATATACATATTATATTATTGATAAAATCACAACCCATTTTTTATATGTATCATGGGGATTCGCCCATTTGTTATACATATAAATTTAGGGTGGTTCTTAATATTTCCCCTCACTTCTGGAGGTTGACCAAACTTCTATTGCGTGGAGGCTGTTGTGGGCAAAGAGGTGCGATCTATTATGGGAAAAGAGAGGTGATCAAGATTTTCCTGTTCGGTGGTGTGTGAGAGGTGTTGTGCTTGTTTGGTACATATAAATATTTTGGTGCAAATTGGTGAGCTACGAGGTGGAGTTGTGAGTTGCGATCTACGTTTTGAAGCCACAAAGAAGAGCAAGATCTACTGCAAAATTGAGCCGATCGTGGAGCAGATCTTCATTCGGAGAGAGCTACGTACTGGTGGTCTTGACCAGCGAGAATATGTTGAGCATCTTTTGGTGGAATTGTGCAGAGGATCTAAATAGGTTGTTACATCAATGCTTGATGTGATACCCAAGTGCTAGTACAAATGGAGTCTTCAAGTGGTGAAAGCCGCCCTACCATTAAAAATGAATGATTTACGCTCTCTACTGTTCCTATGAAACTCAAGGTTGTTGTCACGAATCGGGATCGGTGGCACTGAAATTGTGGAGACTACAATCATGAAATCATGAAATTGGTGGCACTAAAATCGTGATAGAGTAATTGTGCCTACAATATCCACAACATTAACGATATAGTGGTGCACCTATTTCTCTGTTGTTTTAAAAAAAATTGCAGTTATAAAGATTGTTGGAGCTGATTCAAAATTGGGTTATAACATTTTTTTTTTTGAAAATGTTGTAGTCATTTTTTTTTAAGGAATTTTTTTTTTTTTTTGTTTAAATAAACGGGGTCTTTTTCTTCTAAGGAATTTATTTTCTATTAAGAGAGAACCAATTTTTTTTTAAATTGCTCCTTAGATCTGGAGATAGATCTGATTTTTAATTGCTGGAGGTCAATCTTTTTTATTTCTTCAGGGAGACCTGTCAAGATTAACAACCATATGGCAGAGGTTTATCTGAATAAGAGCAATAAACTCGAAATTTCCAATTACTCCAATTGGGAATTTAAGTTGCAAACCCTATTGGAAGGGAAAAACGCTTGGGCAATTACAACCAGTGATGAGTTGAAGCTCACCCTAGCTATAGGTGGAACAACAGCAAAAAGTGATGCCATAAATCTACAACAAACATTTGGACAATGCTCAAGGACCTGTACGAGATCAAGAACAAAAATTGCCTATTGTTTCTAAAGAGCAATATTCTCTCCATTAAAATGGAAGAGAATGAATAAGTAGAAATGTTCATCTCTCGTATCAAGGAGCTTAACAATAAGCTAGGCGACATTGGCGAAAATGTGTCAGACAATGATCTGGTCATGATTCCCATGAATGGTATGACTGATGACTATCAAATGTTCATCACTGGGTTGAATGCCAGAGAAAAAGCCCCCAAGCTTGAAGAATTCACATGGGATCCTAATGTGGGAGGAGGAAAGACGGATGAACCTAAAACCCTAGAGCTCATATCTTTCCTTAATGGAAAAGAGGAATCCCTTCAGATGAAAGGAAAATGAAGCACACAAAAGTAGAGAAACCCCACAAAGAAAGGCACCTCCATCTCAAGGCATGTCTTCCAACACAGGTGATTCAAGACCAAAATGTTTTTATTGCGGTAGAGTTGGTCATATAGCTAAATATTGTCGAAAGAAGAATTTTGATGAAGTTCATCAGAGATAGAAGAAGCATGTAGGTCATTTTTTTTGTTGAAGGAAAGAATCAGAACCTCAAACTATTTATATCTGATTCTGTGTTTTCTAGTGTGGATGATGAAGTACAAACTTTGTTTGTGGACTCAAGAGATTCCACCCACAAGACAGGAAATAGGCATTGGTTTGAAATTTTCAAAGAGACCAGTAGTGGAGCAAACATCTATCTTGGCAATGATAGAGGGTACCAAATCAAAGGATATGGTAATGTTCGTGTTGTTTTGCATGATGGAAATATTAGGAATATTCAAAATGTAATGTATGTACCCGGAATAAAAAAGAATCTCATCTTTTTTCTATGATAACAGATCAGAATCTTAAGGTAGAGTTTTTTAAATCTTATTGTTTTATTAAATATTTGTTGGATCATATGAAGCGAATTGCATCTAGTGTTCATGTGGGAGGTTTGTACCATCTGAATGTGAGAATTGCGCTACACCAAGCATTGACATCATCAGTTATGACTGCAGAAGATTTATGGCATCAAAGGTTCATCCATATTAATTTCAATGACATGCATCTACTTTCAAAATGAGGTATGGTCAGTGGTCTTCCTGTTTTAAAGAATTTTCATGTTGATTGTGAAGCATGTGCTCTTGGGAAGATGCACAGAGATGAGTTTCCTGTAAATTTAGATAAAAGGAAGAGAGATATACTAGAGATAGTGCACACTAATTTATGCGGGCCAACATAGACAAGGGCATTGGGAGGTGCTTATTATTTCTTACTATTTTTTGATGACTGTATGATATTCACTTGGGTATATTTTCTTAGAAAAAAGACTGATAGTTTTGAATAGTTTAAAGAGTTCAGAAGCATGATTGAGAAGCAGATAGGAAAATTGATCAATATTCTCTGCTTGGACCAAGGGGGAAAATACAAGAATTTTGGTTTCATCAAATACTGTAAAGACCATGGGATATTGCAGCAATTTATAGTACCCCACACTCATCAATAGAACAGGGTTGTAGAGAGGAAAAACAGAATCTTTGTGGAGTGTGCTCGCAACATGCTAAAAGGTAAGAATCTGTCTACTTGATTTTGGGCTGAAGCAATGAATACTATAGTGTATTCGAAGAATAGGAGTCCAATAAAAATTCTTGATTTTTAAAACTCTTTTCAAAGCTTTACTAGGCTTTAAGCTTGTAGTTAATCATTTAATAGTTTTTGCTCCAAAGCTTTTTCACATGTTCCAAAGGAAGATAGGAAGAAGCTAGATTCAAAGGCCCTTAAATGCAATTTTATTACGTATTGTACAAAGTTTAAGCCTTATAAATTTCCTAATCCCTTTACTCATAAAGTCTTTGCAAGTAGAGATGTAGTATTTCATGAGCAGGTTAATGATGGAAACCATGAGAGTGCCAATGAAGAGTGGCACATGCCTTCGCTGATGGAAGAAGGAAGTGATGAAACTAGAGACATCCATGAACATCAACAACAACAACAACAAAAAAACGAAGTGAATGGTAGAGATGCAGTTGCCAAGCCAAGTCCACCAAGGGATAATCACAATAGGTTTGAAGCCACTCCACGAGTCAGGAGATCGGTTAGGCAAATTCAGTTGCCAACAAGATATAGGTAGAATTATTTTATAACTAGTATGTTAAATGTTGTTGAACCCTCTAGTTATAAAGAAGCTATTCAATTTAGTGAATGGAGGGCAGCCATGGAAGAGGAATATGAATCAATACTTAAAAAAAAACCTGGGATCTAGTTGAATTACCTTAAGGAAAACAACCCATAGGTTGCAAATGGCTATATAAGCCTAAATTTAAAGCAAATGGGAGTATAGAAAAATATAAAGCTAGGCTGGTTGCAAAGGGGTACTCACAAAAAGAAGGTATAAACCAATGTTGCATTAATCGTTATCGGGATAATATCGGCGCAAGGAAAAAATTGGAAAAAATCATAATTATCGGGAAATAATCATTTGGTACAAAATATTCATTTTTTTCAATTTTTTTAATATCTAAACCATTTACAACATAAAATAAATACATTGACACATAAATATGATAAAAGAACTAATATATAAGATGTTTAAGATCATTTCTAGTGCTAATTTCACACATAACATTGAATCATGTCTTGAATAGTAAGTCCTGACTCTTGAGTCCCAATTTAGCCTCAAAATAATAAAATATCAACAAAAAATATAATAATGTATCTCATCATTTCATAATGTCAGATACAATAAAATGAAGAAAATAACTAAAGTCTAATCCTATTGATTTCCTCTTCCCCTCTTGCGAGAAAATGTCACAGCTTTCCCTTTCCCTCTAGATGTAGATGCTGGTGCTTGTGCTGGTGAAGATGGAAGTGGAGTCTGATGTGCTCTAGAAGCTGAAGGACTAGAAGTAGGAGCTATAGGAGGTAGACCATGTCCTCTACTGGTGGCAAGGGTAGCCCAAGAAGGTGGTGTCACCTTCTCCTCATGTTCCTCCTGCTCCTGCTCCTGCTCCTCCTCATCTTGCTCCTACTCCTCCCCTCCACTACATCTTGCACTAACCAATCATCAACAGACTTCATGAGAGGCCTCTCAACCTCAACCCTCCATGCAACAGTGGTGTCAATCCCATCCAATGAGATGGCATCGACATCAGGTGCCCTCTCAAGTTACCTCACCCACAATTGAAAATTGTAGTAGATGTAAACCATGTCATTAAGTCGCTAGGAATCCAACCTATACAAAGATCATGAAATAATAATTAATAATTATAAAAAATATTGTTTAATGAATTCAAAAATTTATTTGGAAATTTGCAATATTTTAAATGTTTAAGTGTTAACCTATTGCGCTTCTTATTGTGTATTTTTTCAAATACACTCCAGTTGCGCTCACATCCCGAGGAGCTACATGTTTGGCTGAGGATGCAAATGGCAAGCTTTTGCAGAAGGGGTACCCTGCCACCATACATTTTCCACCATGCATCTACAACAAAATTACAAATAAAATTTTAAATAAACATAAGAAAAAAATGGAATTTGAAGAGACAATGAAATTTGAAACAAAGTTACAAAATACAAACTAAAAAATACCTGGCATTTTAATCGTCCTATCATTGACAGCCATCTCAAAGCCAAATGTGCCACTTGCCATCCTATATGTCTCAATTTGTTTAGAGATTTCTATATGTTGTTCTAGAGATCGCACCATATTCTGGACACAGGATAAGAATCCATCCATGATCTTAGCATCAAAATCAAACCCACATGCATAAGAAAATGTAGGGTTCAGGAAAAGTTCAATAGCATGAATGGGATGATGGAGTGCGTTGTTCCATCGCTCATCAATCACTCCCCATAGGAGGAGTTGTCTCTGAAACCCATCATCTCCCTTACCATCATAGTAGGCCCGAATGGCTTCTTTGGCCCTATCAATGGCTTCATACAAATAGTCCATTCCGGGCTTCTCACCATCAACCAGTCGAAGAACCTTTACCAAAGGTTCAGTAATGGTGCACACCTCCTACACTCCCACCCAGAAGTATTCCTGGTATGTAACTAGTATGGATATGGCCTCTCCCTCTTGTTTGTGGCTGATTGACAAAGCACGCCACTGCTCTAAAAGAAACATTCTCTTCACATCCCACATAGAATCCAAGAGAGATTGAAGAGATATGAAACTGGTGGCAAACCATGTAATGGCGGGGCACACAACCTCTTTGTTGTTGGTGAATCTTCTCATCAAGCTAAGTACAGAAGTATGGTTATATATAAATTTTGTAATGCTTTTGGATGAATCAACAGTATCTTTAACAAAGGGAATTTTCCCTATGTCCTCCAATATCAAATCAATATAGTGCGCAGCACAAGGTGTCCAAAATAAAGTAGTATGCCTGTCCATAAGCATCCTGCCAGCAACAACATAATTTGCGGCATTATCCGTTATGACTTTCACAACATTTTGTTCACCCACCTCCAAAATAAACACATCTAGTAAATCACATAAAGTTCTTGCATCTTTGATTTGTGCAGATGCATCAACGGATTTGATAAACATAGTCCCCTTGGGAAAACTAACCAAGAAGTTTATAAGGGTTCTCCCCTTTTGGTCAGTCCAACCATCGGACATAATAGTGCATCTTGTTTATGCCAATGATGCCCTAAAATCCTCCAATCTTTGGGTGCAGTGACGCTTTTCATTTTGAAGAATCCAGCCTCTGAAATCATGATGGGAAGGGATTTTGTACCCTGGGCCAACAATGGAAATAGCATCAGCAACAGGTTGGAAAAATGGATTATTCCTTACAATGCTGAAAGGAATATCACTCCAGAGGAGAAATTTTGCCAGCAACTTGTCAGCTTGTTCTTTCTCAGTCCTTTTTAGCATTGAACCGATAGATGGCTGTGAACCAAGTATGGTTCAAGGAACAAAAAATGATGTGGCAGCTATCAGATTGGTTGATGCTGCAGTAGAACCAGTGCCACTTTGCCCACTTCCTTCAACTAACCTTTTTAGTTGCCTTTTGAGTTCTTCTTTGTCCTCTCTAGTCTGCTCTAAATATTTCAATGCTCTCAGAGCTCTTTGGACAAGTTCAAGAGGTGTATTTTTACAAGGCCCCACATCTTGTCCAGGGATTTTTGCAAGGTGAAACTTCAACCTGTACACCCCCCCGGACATAGGGTGGCCACACAACTTGCAAGTCAAGTTTAGTCTATCACTTGGAGCATCAGGTTCACCATATTCCCAGAAAGGATCTAATTTCCTTGGCATGTTTGTTTTCGAACTTTTAAGCAAACTTGAAGTCTCGAATGGTGTTTTGGTGCAGTTGTGAAACTATTGGAAAATAAGGATTACAATTTAGTATTTACAAAATTACAAGTTACAAATTTACAATTTAATATTTTAATTTTTAATTTTTACATTGTACAATGAAAGCCCAAGTTACCCAACCTAAAACAACCATTCCAAAGTTCAAACCCAAGTTACCCAACCATTCCAAACCCAAGTTACCCAACCAAATGGCAAAAACAATGAAAAAACATAAACAATGTTTAAAAACAATGAAAACAAAAAAAAATTAGTTCCCATAGTCATACCAAGTTACCCAATCAAAAGCAATGAAAAAATACAAAAACAATCTTTAAAAACAATAAAAAAAAATGGTGCCCATACCAAGTTACCCAACCAAAAACAATGTTTTTAAACAATGACAACAAAAATAAATTAATCGACATACCGTTTCTATGGAGAAATCGGTGGTCTCCTCTTGATTTTCTCCTCTAAGCACTTAGAATTAGCTTCAAACTCTCTCCATCTTGGTCTCCCAGTGTTCCTTTGCCCTCCCTGTGTGACTATCCAAATGAAATCATAAAAATACCAAAAAAATGTTATAAACCCTCATTGCCGCGAAGCCCCACGATTATTTCAGTTTTTATCATAAAAATCGGCTAAAAAAATTCCGGTGATAATTTCCTATAATAATCGCAATAAAATCGGTACATCGACAAAATCGCGATAATTTCAATTTATCACGATTTTCACAACACCGGTATAAACTATGAGGAATCCTTCGCTCCTATAGCTAAATTAAAAACAATAAGAATGTTAATTGCTTTACCTACCAAACAACATTGGATGATACACCAGCTAGATGTGAAATCAAGGTTTTTAAATGGGAAATTAAAAGAAGTGTATTTAGTGCAACCTGAAGGGTTTTTTAAACAGGGGCCGAAAATTTAGTCTGTAGATTGAAGAAATCATTGTATGGACTAAAACGGGCACGCAGGTCATGGTATGATAAAATTGATTCATTTTTAATACAACATAGTTATAAAAGAAGCAGGAATGACCCTAATATGTATACCGTGTTTGACAAAGGGGTAAATTGTTTTGATTTCTTTATATGTAGATGATCTTATCATTACAGGAAATGCAAATGAACTCATTAAAGAAATCAAAGAGAAGATGTCACAAGTTTTTGGGATGAAATATCTTGGAAAGCTACACTATTGTTTGGGTCTGGATCTCTCGAGGGATTCTTGCTAGAATTTTCTGTCACAGGGTCAGTATGTCTGGAGTTTACTAAAAAAGTTCAGAATGGAATGTGTAAAGCTGGAGTAGTGCCTTTGCAGCAGAATACCAAACTTCAAAATGATAATGGTTCTAAAAAGGTAGATGCAACATTGCATAGACAGCTGGTTGGGAGTCTAATCTAATTGACTACAACTAGGCCAGATTTCGATTATTCACTGAGTATATTGAGCTAATTCATGTCAAATCCTATTGAGATTCATTGGGTTGCAGAAAAAGGCATCTTAAGGTATCTTCAAGGAAGCTTAGACTATGGTATTAAATATAATGATTCATGTGATGTTGAATTGATAGGTTTTTCATACTCCTATTGGGTTGGAAATGTAGATGACGGATGATCTATAACAAGCTATGGATTTAGCATTAGGTCCAGGGTCAATGCATGAGTAGGAAAAATCATAACACAGTATACACGGATGATCTATAACAAGCTATGGATTTAGCATTAGGTCCAGGGTCAATGCATGAGTAGGAAAAATCATAACACAGTATACTTGTCTTCAGCAGAAGTTAAGTATCAAATGATGTGTGCAACAACTTGTGAAGTAGTTTGGTTGAGGAGACTTCTCCATGATGAAGAACAAAAGGTTGCAATAGTTATCAAAGGTGACAACCAGACCTCTATCAAACTTGCAAATAATCTAGTATTTCATAAAAACACAAAGCACATGAGAAAGTTCAGTCAAAGGAAATCCATATTGATTATTGTAATACATGTGACAATGTTGTTGATATTTTTACCAATCCTGTGAGTAGAATAAAATTTGAATAGTTTAGGGAAATTTTAGGAATACGTGTGAATCTCTTTCTCCATTAAGAGGGAGTGTTGCAGATAATGGAGAAATGTAATTTATGAGGGAAATTTTAGGAATACGTGTGAATCTCTTTCTCCATTAAGAGGGAGTGTTGCAGATAATGGAGAAATGTAATTTATGAGAGAGTCAGTTCATCAGAGCCTTAGATTAGGAATTAGTTCATACTTCTTAGGTATTTGTTTTAACTTCCATATTTGGGTGTAAATTATATATTCATGATTTGTAATGTGATTTGAATGTAGAGCATTTTCAGTTGAAACTCTCACGTGAGAGTTGCTCAGTTTGATTAATAAAATTGGTTATTCAATTATTAACACTAATTAATACAAGTTTTCATGATATGGGAAAAAAAGGGCATAGATATTACTGCAATCAACTTAAACTAATTCATTGATTCCCAGCACAATAAAATTCTAGAAAATTGATTCCAGAGTTTAGTAATTTCTCTCAATGAAAATATCAAGAATGATTAATGTTTTTTTGTTGTAAAATCAAAATTTATACAACTTCATTCAGTTTTTTTGCTATCTGGCAATTCCACGGATTACAACACCTTACCTTTATCTTTTTCTAGGGCATAATAAATGGAATTTGCATTCTGAATATTTGACTTGTGTGAGCCACTGAATATTCTCCTACTAGATATATTTGTGCCAACACCTTCAATCTTGACCTCACCATTTCTGTCATTTGATACCTTGAGCCCTGACTACTTGTGTGTCTGCTAATCTTGAAACTTATAAATTTCTCTCTACAACAATTCCAAACACTAAATTTATTTTCTTTTGGGGGCAGCGATTCCTACTGTACTCTTTTCCAAATTAGAACAAGAGCTCCTCCAATCAACAACAATGTTCACACAATGATAATAGCATCTCCCTCTGCCAAAATATAGAAAACGCGATCAAAGAGAATATAATTCTGAACAACGAAGCCCATATTATGAATCTATAACATATCATGCACTTTATTACATCCAACGTATAGTAAATTCTCAAAATATACACTTTATAGTTTCAAATACACCTATTCAATGTAAAACAAATCCACGAAATCCAATAGTTCCTATAATTAAATATTAAGTGTAGGTATCGAATAAACTTGCGACCTTTACCATATAATAGTGTATATTGGCACAATTCAATACTTTATAGCTCCTCCACTGCAGCGACGCAACTCCTTACATGCAACACACAAATTTCAACAACCCATTTGCGAACTGCTCAAGACTCTATTGCTCCTCCACTGCATTTCAACAACCGATTTGCAGACTGCTCAGAATCAACAAGATTTCATTTATTGCAACTCTTCTTTAAACAGGAACTATAATATTAGGCCGAGATATTCCATACTTCAATCATCTTCAACTTTCTAAAAATAAAAAGACATGGAATGAAGTCTAGAAGAAACGATAGTGGAGAAATGATGATACTGTTGGCTCCCCGTTAATGGTAGTGTAGAAGGGCAATTCTCCCCGTGTGTTTTGTGGCATGTTCTTAAATCTAGGTATGTGTCTATTTACTAACACCTGCGGGTTTTGGTGTAACAGCAATTGTGACTCCAACAAGTGGTATCAGAGGCAGAGGTCTTGAGTTCGAAAGGTGTAACAGCAATTGTGACTCCAACAAGTGGTATCAGAGCAAGAGGTCTTGAGTTCGAAACACACTAGGCTCGCCTTGGGGGGAGATTGTTGGCTTCTCGTTAATGGCAGTGTAGAAGGTCAACTCTCCCCGTATAACAACAATCATGACTCCAACAAACACAACAGTGTAGGAGACTCTTTATTTATTTTTTAATATTATCAACCTTCATATTCAACAGCATGTGATATATATATATCATTGAGATGCAATATTTTCAATCTTCCAATTCTTCATTAAGATAACAAAATAAAACTTCCATATATCATTTGAGTACGACATGCACATACAATAGCAACCCAGCTCCCTTCACAATGCTTCTCTATTTAAATTAGTTTATTTAAGGATCTAGATCAACAATCATATATGAACTACACATAAACAGATAACATACCTCATTTTTTTCCTCTTCATAGAATCCCGTGGAACCCCAATCCACACAAGCTAAAGTAATCCGCACCACTCACTATTCATTCAATAGTATTGTCCATTTACTCTCCGATTGGCTGCTTCTTCACTCAACGGTCTTCAACAACAATGATTCCTTGTCTCCGCATAATTTCAAAGTATACTTTTATCATAACGCAACTAGCTAATGAGTGACCCAACTCACACAATAGATATCCGGAACGCCCTTGAGAAATCCACAAATACATTAATTCATTTGGTGATATAAGTTCCATCAACTCATTCTCTCAACTTTATAATTTCGAGGCAGGAATCTTTCTTCAATGCAGTTGTTCCACATAGGAAAGAAAAAGTATTTCTAGAGTTGGGAACTTCCTCTCAATTTGATCCTTAGACCTGCAACCTTAGTATACATAGATTCACTCTACCTTTAATTTCCTCATTCAAGGTTTGAAGTAGATTGTCTCATTATACATCCTCAAAAAAATACACATCCCAGGAGTTTCCAAGCATGTATTTCAATCACATCGTTTTGACAAAAAAAGCTTTGTTAATCACACATACGCAGTCAATAATGCTACAAAATATTACAAATGTTATCCTTATATAATATAAGGGAACTGTAACAACCATTTTCATAATCAGCCATTAATTCCAACCATCTTTTTCACCATCTCTTAAAATCTCTAGAGAAATCTCCACCAAATCTTCTACCTATCTCCATGAATCTCTAAGTGATCCTCATCCCTATTATCTCTCATTTCTTCAACTCTGGTTGACATGTATATTTCTAGATAAAATCCACATTATCACATTTCTCCGTATAATTCATTAAAGAATACAAATATGAATTATTCTCTCTATTTCTCATTCCTACATAGACTTTTAGAATAAGTCTATATTATTAATGTATTTTCATAATATCACTCACAAATGCAAATCATTCCATAATGTCTCTTTTTTTAGTGAGTATTGAATTGGTCCATTTTTGTCTTTCCCTTTTTTTCCTTTATCTTCTCTTTTGATTGATCTTTTTCCTTCTTCTCCAATTTTTCTTTTGTACCTACAAACACAAACATAAGTTGAAGTCCATATAAAAGAGTAACCATCCAAAGGAAGAAATGGGTTGACATTCGTTGTATCTGTTGGTTCCCTAGGAAACCGATTCTCGTACATGGTTCATTAACCATTTTCAATGTTACAAATACGTTTTACCTATACCTATTTTTCCATTTTTGATATATGTCATCAACTTTCACCTATGTTTTTAGGTGGCCCATAAATATGTTTTTGATGTTCCTGTGTCACTTCTTTTGCAATGACATAATCGGTGGTGCTATCTTTGAAAACAATTCGATGAATCTCTAGTAATACCCAGCTAGGCCCATAACTGAACTGACTCTATAACATTCTTCGATGTTGGCCATTCTATGATAGCCTTAATCTTCTCCAGGTCCATAACCATTCCGGCTTCTGAAATAATGTGGCCCAAGTAATGGATTTGCTTCTAATAAAAAGAGAATTTACTCAACTTAGCATATAATTAATGCTCTCTCAGTGCCTATGAGGCCATTCTTAAATATTGTTCTTGATCCGCTTCAGATTCATAAAAAATGAAAATATCATTAAGAAAAATAATGATAAATTTATCGAGATATTCTCTGAAGACACCATTCATTAAACACATAAAAACCCTTGGTGCATTGGATAATCCAAAAGGAAACACTATGAACTCATAGTTTCCATAATGATTTCGAAATGAAACTTTACTGATATCTTCTAATTTAATATATTGTTTGCAATGTCTCAATCTTAAATCAATTTTAGAAATTATTTTTTTCCACGGGGCTAATCAAACAAATTATCACTTTTTTGTAATGGGTACTTATTTTTAATAGTGAGTTTATTTAATTGTCAGAAATCAATACATAGCCACATTGTACCATCTTTCTATTTAATAAAAAGAACTGGAGGTATACATTATGTGATATATGACCCTTATTTAACAATTCCTCCAATTGCATCTATAATTTTTTAAGTTATGGAGCACTTATTGAGAATAATGCCCTATACACTGGAACAACTCCTGGCACCAAGTCAATAAAAAAATCAATATCCCTTTTTGGAGGTAATCTAGACATCTCTACATATACATCAAAAAATTCTTCTTCAATTGCATGGTTTATATCTCTTTGATGGATATCGGCCTATGAATTCCTTGGACCTGGCTATGTTGTCCCTCATCATCAATACAATTAAAATATTTGTTGTAGCAATCAAAGGATTGCATTGTGCTTCTCCAACGAATCCATGCCAATTAAACAATCATTAGACCCCAGTGAAATGATATATAACTCAGCTTTTGTATGAGGGAAAATTTTAAAAACCACCCTAAATTTATATGTATAATAAATGGGCGAATCCTCATGATACATAGGAAAAATGAGAGGTGATTTTATCAATAATATAATATGTATATATTTTTTTTGGTGAATCTCTCACCAAATTATATTATCTTGTAAATTCATGCAAATATTTCACTGAATTATAAAATCTTGTAAGATCTTGGCAAATCTTTCACGGAATAATAAAATATTGTGAAGTTTTGGTGAATGATTTGTTAAAGCATGAAACCATATATGATAATAGGAAAACATATTCATTAAACTGTAATATACTGACATATATGTTTGGAAAAAAGACACATAATTTTCTCTTCCTATAAACAATGTTGCAAGTTTCAGTGGCCGTGTTTGTCAAGGTTCTTACTGTACACTCTTTCATATCCTTCTATTAGTTTTCATAATTTTCCACAACAAAGTTCTTGCATGTGTTGATCTTGACCACCAATTTTGTCAAGGTAGGAGAGATTAATCTTTTCTCTACCACTTTTGTCAAGCTATGAGAGATTAATGTTTGTACAAATTTTGTTTTACTTTTTTCCCATATTTTGTTTCCTTGAGAGTTTCCATCACTACCTTGTTGATTCCATATCAAACAAAATTTCTCAAATGCCAGCCTAACTGTGACAAAGGACTTTCTTGCTTCTACAAATTTGTAGCCTCATTGTAAGGAGAAGTTGTTATATTTGCAGGGGAAATTTAAAAACACTTTCATTCACTCTCCGGGTAGTTTTAAGCCATCGACGTTCAAGTAGTTCATCCTTCCACATGATATTTGGTCAGTACACTCTATACTTCAATAAATATATAAGTTATGAAAGTCATTCTACCATGTCATGAAGTGTTCAATCGAGGGAATCCCATACCCATGAACCTTACCTATGGTCTTACGATGCAATCTTTTGTTTAGAGTCATTGTGTTAAAGTCCCTCCCTTCAGGTAGGCTTTATGCAAGTAGGAAAATGAAACAAGTCCCCCTTACATACTAACCTTCCTTTCTCTTACCTGAGTAGTTATATCTTACCGAACCAACAAATGGTTCCTACGTTGAATGGTGGAGTTTAATAGACCAACAATAAAATATTTATGTAACTCTGGTCCCCACCACCTGAACACCTTATGGCCCAGCATGAATGAAGGCATGTTAAGGATTTCTTCATTAGTCTACGTAAATATCATTTCAATTCATATTCATCATGGCTTCCGCTAACCACTCATGTAGGGTCACTTGGCTTGGAAATTCAAATTGCTTATTAATGCTTCCCATCACTCAACCACCTTCAATCATATTCATTTTAACAATTTTATTTTGATTACAATTTGTAAAATTTGTATGTGGTTTATGTAATCAAAAACTACTATTTTTTCTTGAATTGATCCATCATATTCTTAAGTAGCATTTCCATATTAATCATCATAACCTAATAGATGATAACATCCTTGAGGTAGACTCAACATGTTTATAACAACTTTTGCATCTTTATCACCAAGTATTTCAAAAACTTGGCTACAAGCCTCATCATTGGTAACAATATCATAATTGACTAGCTAAATTCCATTGCACCTACATTCCACATTAATATTAGATGGTGTCAAGGTCCTTTCAATAGATATGCTAGCAACTTCAACTGTTTCAAACATTTTTACCTCTCTCCATGGTTTCTTTTCCATCCAATTTATTCTCTCAAACCTTAAATAATTCTTAAAATGCCCAATCACACTTCTAGGGGTTTCAACTTATGAGTAATGTCTAAGTAGTGCCAACACTATGTATTGTTATATACATATTTGGGCACTGCAACCCCAATCACATATGTTCATAAACCAAGGGCTTCTGAGTCCCTAAAAGTGTTGCTTCATACCCTAAAGGAAGAAGGTCAGCTGATTACATCATCTACCAGAAGTTCTCCACAGAAAACTGCTAAGCACTGGTAAAAACTGGACCATACAAACTTATCAGTGTAGAGGATGCGATGCATCTCACCTGCTTAGTGCAAAAGGTGTGATGCATGCTGGAAATACCTTTTGTAGGTGAGAGTAGACAAATGGCAGAGATAGTTTGCAAGGTGGATGATCATGGAATCTTCCAGAAACTTCTACTGTGACACTTGCCTCTCTGAATTCGCCTAGGGATGAGTAAGAGATCATCAATCTCCAAGTGGAATCAAGAACTATCAGAGAGAGGACACTAATCAAAATCCCAGAAGCTGACTCACCCTCTTACAATCATCTATATATGGATCCCTCATCCCAGAGATCCAGAGGCTAGAATCTTGTATCTTGTCAGGAAGTGTTGTTGGTTTCCTAGTGGAATATCATAGTGTTGGGTGATCTAAGCTTTCCATGAGGTGAAGAAGGGCTTTCATGCTAGGAGGATGACGCTAGGTCAGATCAATGGGTTGTAATCCTCTCTTCTAATTTCTATATCAATAAAGTTATTTAAGTTTTCCTCCACATTCTTGTATGTTTGCTAATATATGCATGTGTTTGGGCAATATATATCTGGTCCTATATTGTTTACAATTGTAGACCTCTGCACTTTGAAGGTATTAGGCTACTTTGACTTTACAGGTACTATTTGAAGTGAAGTGGTCAAGGGAGGAGCGGCAAAGATTTGTCAAAGGGGAGAAGGAACAAGCATAAAACCAAGCGAAAGATCGAGGTTGGTATTCTCTGCTCCTCTCTTATCTACTTCTCGTAAAGGAAATTGAAAGTAACTTTAATCCATTTGTTTCTAAGATAGCTACCCGTCTTAGTGGGACTAGCAGCTTTACATAGACACTAGATTTCTTGATAACAAAATGGTGACTCCGCTGGGAAGCGAATAACTTGTTTTCTTGTCCATATTTGTTTGCTTTATAAACTTACAGATTGAGCCTGAAGTCAAGCCAGCTAGCCTTCGAACTGCATTTGCTATGCAAGTGCAAAGTAGATCAATGTTGCTTCATTCTATCTTTGGGTTTTGTTTATAAACTAGAAAATTGATTTTCAAACATCCTAATTTCCCTGGTGGTGGCTCCAGAAGCCTCATTGGATCAGCCCCTATGATTTGCATCTACTAACTATCATTATCTCGGCATAAATCCCTGAACTAGGTTGCAAATTGTGACCCAGAACCAAATTGAAGTCTCATCCCTAGACCATCGCACCTTCTCCTCTTGGGAATGTGGATGCATCACACCTCTCGTGTGTAGTAAGTGAGAAGCATCACTCTTTCCTTGTGTTACAGGTGCGATGATCAGATAAGACCTCTTTTGCTTCCAGATTTTGGTTTTTTGTTCACTCTCTTCAGCTTTATTTACAAGTTTTGTTGTCTGTGATCAGTTTACCTCTACGGAAACTCCCTTCCTTTGCATGATTCAGCCTCCATAGTACAAGGAACTATAAATTTTTTTTATGTATTGTTTGTCATTTAAGGTTCTCCTTTACAAAGAAGTAGCATAATCAAACTGTCATCTTTTGATTTGGAACTGTCGCAAGTGTTGTTTTCAGTCAAAGAAAAGAATTCTATTGTTCTTGATGGTCGATTACACTGTTACTCTTGTATTTGATTGAATTAATAGTTTTTCAAGTGTCAAAAGTAGTTTTCAATTCAAAATTGCAAAGTGTTGTCATTATCTTCCTTTCGTCTTTTGAAGAGAAAACCGTTAGTACTTTCACTTGAAACGATTAAAATTTGTACTTAGCATTCCTTTTTCCATCCACACAATAAGAAAGCGAAAACAAATACATGCATGTGCATTTGCATTTAGACTACTTGTTGGTTTGATTTAGGACAGTGCATCTAGTGTGTGCTCTCTCCTCTTTGTTGAAAGAATTCCGCTTCTCTTTCCTTAGTAGTGGTGGGCTCCAGTATTGCAGCAATAATTCTGCAACTCCTGGGACTCCCTTCTTTACTTTTATCAACCTGGTTGTTCGTAACAAACTTTGAAGCGACGGTGCTATATGCACAAGTACTAGCTCTTGCCGAAGCTGTCACTTAGTCAGTTGGCACAAGTCCGCTAGGGGCTTTAGCCAACTTCTATGAGTTCTCAGAAGAAGCTTTTAAGTGATGGATGAAAGCTACTCAAAGGAAGCTAACCTACTTGCGAAAAGAAACTGAAAGCCAAAAAGGAACGCAAACCCTAACAAACCCTAATTCTACCAGCTAGTCCTACTGATGCAAAAATGAGAATGCAAACTACTAAAAGAGATGTCATTACTTCTACGAAGGTAAAATACATGTGTCTAGACTACCTTTATCCTAACAAAGCATTTTTTTGTATTTTTTGATTAAGTGTCGATTTTCACATGCATATGCTTGAACTGTGCTTTACTGTGCAGGGGTGGATCAAGGAAGAGGAATGCTTGGAAATGGTTGGAGAGGTTCAGAGAGGGTCTAAAGAGTCCCTAACACTCTTCCAGAGAGTTTCACAAGGTTTGGCTATCAGGAAGCCTCACTTGTGAGCTTCTACAGGAAGTCTGTACGGGTTCTACAAGATGTTTCAAAATTTCTACAGGATGTTTCAGAATTTCTACAGGATGTTTGGAAACCTGTTTTTAGGGGATGGATGAGTGAGGGAAGGTGCATGGATGGATCTGGAGATAGGATAGGGATCTAAAAATGGCCTAAGGACTGGTGGGTGGATCAATGAAGAGATGTAGAAGGCTGACTTGGCTTGAAGAAGGATGAGGCAATGATGGGTAAGGAGGTAAGGCTTCATTGACAAAAAGGATAGATGGGGAATGAGAAACTTAGCTAAGAGACAAAAAAGGTGGCTCATATTGATACTTTAAAAGAATGGTGGATGAATGAATGAATAAGATGCCCTGCACGGTGTACCTTCATAAAATCAATAAAGGCCTGCAAATGATCAAATTGTAAACTAATCTAGTCTAACCATCAACAACATAAATGAGCAACAACTTTATCTGGGAAGAAAACCTTGTACACCATCTATGCAAAGAAACATTTCAGATGTCTAAACCCATGACTAATCTCTGCTAATAAAACAAGCACACTAAAGATTGCATAAACAAGCAAACTAGTGTTTTTGTGAGGCAGCACTGTTTCCTCAATTCCAGCCCCAAATCCAATAAGGATGAGGTGAAACCAGGAGTGTGGTTGTCCCTTTTCTTGGAGGTTTTGCTGTTATTATCCTACCAAAACTCCTAAACCAATGTCATTCATAAACAGTGATCTATTCCAGCAACATAACGAAATCTACTTAACAGAAATTTGTTCAAATGCATAAAGGAAAACAGTGATACGTAAAGGAAAAGCAACAATACAGAAAGGAGGCCTAAGCTCTCAGGTTGGGCCCAACCCTGAGAGCTTTAGCTCCTATGAAAAACTTAGATTTGATAGGAAAAGAAACTGCTTCTCATTATCCAAAAATAATCATAACAATCATGCCAAAAATGGCTACAAAGGAACAAAATAGAGTTGCAGCACTGGGTTGCAAAGTACACAATAGTTTTAAAAAGTCTTTTTACGAAGGCTGAGGCCTCAACATTTATAGATCACGAGGGGCCTAGTTGGCCTCCTCAATTTGTGGAAATCGGCTGTCAAACTGTGAGTTAAACAGTCCCTTTCTAAATGCTGCTTGTATGCCTTCTAGATTCAGTTTGGTGGTCTTTGGAGCTCGGAGTTGGGGGTGAAGATCCCGAGGAAGGGTCATTGAATGCCATAGGCACCCCCCCTTCAAGTCCTCACCTCGGGCTTGGCTACCTTATAGCTCATGATTGCTTTGACTTTGCTCCAATATATGTCAAAAACCTGAAATAGACACGTGTTAACCACCTAGGAAAAGTGACTTCCCTTATTCGTACCAAAGACATAAACATACTAAACATAATGCATAAACTAGAGAAAATGATTGATTTGAACAAGGACTGAACAAGGAAAATTAGGCCAAATGAGCCCAACAAATTACCAATTGTGGGGCTCATCAAGTAGCTAGGATTTTCATTGCAAAAGTAAGATTAAACAGTTGTTTATCATCTTAGATTGCATTTTAGAAATTGTATATCTACATCACACTGTGAACCTGAAAGGTAAACTTCTTAAAAGAGATCAACTGTAAACTAAATTCAATGAACATAAAGAGGCTTTGGAACCTAACACACAACATTTAGAATTCTAGGCTAGAGACGTATTCCGGCATCGTAAAGCCTAGTAACTATCACTTTCATCGTAGGTTGGGTGATTCCTCCTCTTTGAGACGACAAGTACCAGTACAGACTTGTGCTCCCACGTACCATCAAGTATATATTGGCAGACCACAATAGGCTATATCCTTTATCCTTAGGAAGCCATGTCTACTACCCTATCGATCACAATGCACTGAACACAGCATTCAGGAAGATTGAATGTCGTACCGTAAAATTTATTATGCAGTTTTGTGATTGGTTTGGTAATCCCTTTGTCTAGATTTCCAGAGTAGTCTCTTTCATTCCTTTTCAGACTCCTTAAAGGAAAAGGTCCATCTGAGAACTTGTCACTTCAGGCTCATTAAAAAATTGAAGGAGACTAGAGTCATCTTTAGCTTTTTTTCAACTCTTAAATATTGAAAAAGCAAGTTGTGTCAAAGCATCTAAAATTTATTTTAATCGGAATAATGTCACTATTCCCTCGTTGGTGTTAGGTTGAGAAAAATGGAGTCCACCAACCAAGGATTTCCCCTTGAGGGAAATCCTAGTCCTTTTTCCTCTTTGGGAAATGTTGGTGCACCTCATATGGCCACGTTGTCCCTCCCAGGATTGACAATCAGCTTGCCAATATGGCTCTTCTCAACCTCTGTCATTCAAACCACAGTGATTCCTGAGCAATCAAATCAGAAACTAGATGATAATAGAGTTACCCCCCAACCTTCTACTTCTCTTAATTCTCCCTCCCCTCCTTCCTCTTCGCTTGGTGAAGTTTTTAAAGCTAAAAACCAAGTAATTGAGATGAAGAAGAAAAGGAAGGAGAAAAAGAAGAAGGAGCCAAAGGCGAAAAAGGGAAACCATGCATCATCTAGCAAAAATCCACACACTGCACCATCCAAACCTAAATATCCATGTGTCATTTGCAAAGGAGACCACTATCATCGAGATTGTCATTGCATCCCTTAGATCTTAATGGAATGGTCTCCTCGTTTGCACAATCCGGTGTCATCAACCTTTGATGATCATGTTGAGAGTACACCGTCAACTAGCGAAAATGAAGTCTCTGGGCAGAGAGGAAAATGTAAATTTCCTTGCAAACTGTGTGAAGGCGATCATGGCGTCCACCGTTGTCCCTTCCTGGATGAAGCTAAAAGAGTCTTGGATAACCATCCTGCTTCATCGCTACAGCTTCCTCCTGGGTACAAGAAACTCTTGCCAAGTCCATCGCTAGTTGAAAATCCAAGTGACACAAATTTGAGGTCAGTTGAAGCATCTATCATTGAAGATAAGCCCTCTAAATCCGTACCAGACAAAAGTCAAAAGGTTGAGGCGGCAGTCGACCCGATCTTCTCTTCAGAAGGTCCATCTTCAGATGATATAGTCACGAAAGAGAATGAGAATGACCGATCAAATTCTTTTTGTAAACACAGAATCTGATGAACATTCGGGCAATCTACCCATTCCTTTACCGCAGGAAGGAAGTTCATCGGGGTCATATCCGGTCATTTATTCGGTCCCACCTCCAAGCAACCTAGTCATTTCCTTCGATTGAAATCTACTAGGAAGACCCCATTTACTGTCTAATGCACCATTCTGAATCATTTTACAAGCTTACAGAATGGTCATGGTTGGTACTATCATAGATGAAGGGGCTTTCGTGAGTATCCTTTCCTCAACTTCTTCGAAAGCACTTGGTTCGCCATCGCCTTTGCCTGAGATGCGAAATCTAACAAGCTTCGATAAAGGAACCAGTCGACCATTAGGGATCCTTCCAAGTTTGCCTATAACTTTGAGAGGGAAAACTATGTATCTCAACGTAATGGTAGTCCAAGGACCTCTAGATTATAATCTACTGCTTGGGCGTGACTATATTTATAGTATGGGAGCCATTTTCTCCTCACTCTTTCGAGTAATGTGTTTTCCGCATGAAGGACGAGTGGTCCAGCTCGTAGACCAGCTTTCATTCCCCAGCTCACACATAGCTAATGGTCAAATACCATCCCTAACTGGTCTTTTCATGCAAGGAATGTCTCATCAATCTCCAGTCCGTCCACCTGAAGAATGCGAGTAATTTGGTGGCCATGACTGAAACCCAGGGGGCATGCACCCTGGTCTGCTTTGGTAGGAAAACTTCAGGTATAGGGTAGGTTTCCGCGGAGGATATATGACTAGTCTGATACACCCATCTGTTTAGGAAAATGGGATTAGACCAGAATAAGATGCCTCCATCATAAGGTAGGGCTTTCCTAACAGAACAAATGTTTTGTCTGCAAATTGAAGGGTAACATGGAAACTCTACTTCGCTATACCTGGGGGCATGCACACCCTTTTGTGCACAACTGAAAAGCGCCCAGCGTAATGCTAACCCCATAGTTTTGCTGACTTCGACTGCTTAGGTTAGATGACTAGTCAAATCGACCGTTCATCTTTGTAGGGGCTGGATGGCACTAGCAAAGTAAAGGAAGAGTTTTCCTACCTAACCTCAGTAGTTATTTAACCCCTAGGATAGTAGTTGGTCGTTCCTAGCTTGGATGTGAAAGGGAGCGGAGAAAAGTTTCAAATGGTGCAATCTCCTTAAAAATTGAACCTATCGGTGAGACATCCTTATTATACGACTGGCACGAGCAATTTTGATGTGAATGTCAAGCTCGTTAAAAATTAAACCTAAGCAATGAGCAAATGTTCCCCCAGAGTTTAAGCTCATTAAAAAATGAACCAACCTCTGGTAAATAACCATTGTGAATGCATTATCATCAGCTTCTGAGCCCTGGTCGTGTTCTTGCCATCACCTCCACTCTATTTAGCCGATCATACACCTCCATTTGATTGTTTACCCATTTGAGAAACAGCTGCGAAGAGTGATTCTGTTAGCCATCCTTATGACACTCCCGTGATTGGAAGATTCCAAACCTTACCTGGAATCAGCAGCTATCCGAAAATATCACTCATTCCTCAAAAATGAGTCTCCTTTAAGCTATTTTCACCTGACTCATAAAATATGAAAATATTACCTAGTAGTTGGCCTCTCCAGCTCGTTAAAGCTACCGGGAGTGCTATCCCTCCTCTATATTTTAATCTTTTTGGAACTGAGGGATTATTACACAAAAATATCAAACACTTGTTTTGTTCGGCTCGTTAAAACTATCGAAAATTCATCCCTTTCATATTATTTTATACTTTTTCAGACTTAAGGGATTATATGACAAAAAAGTATTACTGGAGTTTCCTTTCTGTGCCTTTTCAGACTCTCTAAAATTGAAAAAGGACCGAGTTATCTTTGTCATTAAACTTGTTAAAACCAATAGCGAAAAACTTGTCCATGTAGACAAGAACGAGTTTCATTATTGCTAGGCTTGTTAAAACACAGCGACGAGTTTGCCTGAAGGGTAGAACAAGCATATGTTATCCTCCTCATGCTTGATAAAAATAAAGAGGTACTGGTCAGCAATGACTGGGGAAAATTGGGAAGAAAACTTGAAGAAAATTTATTGGTAGCGAGTCGCTCTTGAACATGACACTTTCACTCCATCACCATGATTGAGTCGGGTTGGGTTATTCCGTTCACCGGTCATATTACCGTTGGTCCATCATACCATAAATCTTTGGGTTTAACACTACCAATCCATATCAGTGTTGCCGATATGTTCAAGAGAAGTCGATTAGAGAATTCACCAACCCAACTTGTGTCTCACCTACTGCAATACCTTCACGCTTCATTCTTTCATGACCACCACCTTGAACCTTGTATCATCAGATCGTTTTCACCACCACAAAATCAATTTCTCCATTCCGTGTTATAGATGTGAGATTCATTAACGACCTCCTATGACGGGTTACTTTTTGTCGACGACAACACTTTATCCAAGAAGTCGACCTAGGAACAACCCTTTCAGTACTTTGAAGCTTGCATGCCTCAATGACAAGTTTCTCACTTTCGACGATAGGTTTACGTCAATGGCCTTCGATTGAAAGATTTTGCGTGGTGTTCGATGCCAAGTCCCTTTTTCACACCACGCGAATTGTACTGTAGTACCTTGAGGGTCATCATCATTATCGGTGATTCCTCTCACGCCTGTTAAGAACTTACATCATTGGCTGGTAATCAGGCGATGTCTTTCCATGTTCGACTCCAGAAAAATTTTCACATGGATCGACTTGTACTTCGGGTGAATATTGGATGAGTTTGAAGACCCCGGATCTAGTTTCATCCATCTGGACTGTGATATATTTAGGAAAACAAAGACATCAAATGTACATCATTGCTACACAGATGATCATTAGAATCAAAGGATGATGGCTCTACTAGAATCATCAGTCTGCCACATAGACGGTTGTCTGTCCTATGTACATGAAAATGAATTTATAAAGCCAAGCATGGGAATGCCTGCCTCAACTACATCATGAAAATGTTATGAAGATAATGTATTGTATTGTATCTTATTACAGGTCACCTTCCGGTTCGAAAAACCTCGGATCCTCATGATAAAGAATTTCACCCGGCATCAAAAGATTTTTGACCTCATGCTATAGGGTCAACTGTTATAGACATATTTGGACACTGCACCCCAAATCACATATGTCCATAAACCAAGGGCTTTTGAGTCCCTAAAAGTGTTGTTTCATACCCTAAAGGAACAAGGTCAATTGATTACATCATCTCCCAGAAGTTCTCCACAGAAACCTGCTCGTAACTAGTCAAAACTGAACCATACAGACTGCTCAATGCGGAAGGTGCGATGCATCTCACCTGCTCAGTGAAAAAAGTGTGATGAATACTAGAAACCCCTTTTGTAGGGTGCGATGGGCGAGAGTAGACAAATGGCAGAGACAGTTTGCAAGGTGGATGATCATGGAATCTTACATAAACTTCTCCTATGACACTTTCCTCTCTGAATTCGCCCAGGGATGAGTAAGAGATCATCAATCTCTAAGTGGAATCAAGAAATTTTAGAGAGAGGAAACTACTCAAAATCCCAAAAGTTGACTCACCCACCTACAATCATCTATATATGGATCCCTCATCCCAAAGATCCAGAGGCTGGAATCTTGTATCTTGTAAGGAAGTGTTGTTGGTTTCTTGGTGGAATATCATAGTGTTGGGTGATCTAAGCTTTTCATGAGGTTAGTAAGGGCTTTCATGCTAGGAAAATGATGCTGGGTCAGACCAATGGGTTGTAATCCTCTCTTCTAATCTCTATATCAATAAAGCTATTTAAGTTTTCCTCCACATTCTTGTATGTTTGCTAATATATGCATGTGTGTGGTCAATATATATCTGGTCCTATTTTGTTTACGATTGTAGATCTTTGCACTTTGAAGGTATTATGCTTCTTTGACTTTACAGGTACTCTTTGAAGCGGAGTGGTCAACGGAGGAGCAGCAAAGATTTGTTAAAGGGGAGAAGGAACAAGCAAAGAACCAAGCGAAAGATTGAGGTTGGTATTATTTGATCCTCTCCTATCTACTTCTCGTAAAGGAAAGTGAAAGTAACTTTAATCTATTTGTTTCTAAGATAGCTACCCATCTTAGTGGGACTAGCAGCTCTACATAGACACTAGATTTCCCGATAACATGTATGCCTATCATGTTTGCCTTTGTGGTTTATAAAACTATGTTGTTGTGATGGTTAACAAGTATATGTTTGTAAGATAGACCCCTCCAAGTAAAAAGTGACAAAATGGCATATCCAAATCATAAACAATTATTTAGTCCTCCATGCATTAGGATGTGCAACCACAGATATTCCTTGCTCACAATTCTTGACATGGTTCTTCATATTTTTATTTCCCTAAAACAAATATAGCCTAGACATTGATAAACCAATTGTAATTGCACAACAAAATATAGTTATCCACACTATTGTTAGGAAACACTTTGGCACATTTTCACTCATTCTCTTGGCATTTCTCCACATGCCACATTTCCTTCCAACTTGGAAATGAAACTCATCACAATTGCACATATATTTTGTAAACTGTATGATTGTTCTTTGTATGCCTTGGATAGATTATAATAGAACTTGGTCAGAATTGTAGGCTGTAAATCCATAGCTTTGTCTCTACTTAGGATTTCAATTTTTCATAATGCCATCTCTTGATATGTTTTGTTAACTCCTACACACCCTGATTTCCCCAAAATCCATCTTTGAATGGAATCAAAGTGGAGCAACATTAGCCTTAAGTTGTATCAACTCTAGGTCATGGCCAATTTCAAGTATCTCCTTACACCAATCAACTATTTCTTGATTTTGTTCAATTAACACTATAATAATCCCTTTCTTCTTCTTCCTTGCATGAGGTATTTAACAAATAATGTATTGATGTTGGCGATTTCCATATTTTCTCACTGCAATTCTTATTAAGCATCCATTGAAGTCAACATCATCAATTTCCTTCATCGTATCCTCTTTAGCTCGACCTCTCTTAACACTAATATTCTTGGTTAAACTTGCACCTTGCACTATAATTCATGCAGAAGCACCACCTTCAACATCTACATCATATGCTCTTCACCTTTTATATCATTATGCTCTTCAAAACCTACCAGATTTAACTCCTCATTTGAAGAAGAGTTTTGTAGATGATCAACCCTTGTCACTTGCATTCTTACCCTCACAAGAGCAACAATATTTCCTCATGCATGATATAAAAAAATTAAACAAACAAGTAGTGTAGAATAATAGAGGTTGATGCAGTGCATAACAACAAGGAAACGAAAAACTTTAAGGTAAACATAGGTGACAAGAAACAAAACTTTAAAAGGAGAGAGTTTATGAAATAGTATTACCCCCTAACTAAAGATTCGTTGTGAGAGAAATGTTTGCGTGACTTATAGAGAAGTATTGTAAACTGAGTTGAAGAAATGGTGCTTCCATTAATGATGGTTTAGATTTATAATTCTCCATTGGAAATCTTGATTGATGAGTCCCAAGGATAAAGATACATTGTATGAAATTATGACAGTGATCTAGAGAGAAGTATTGTAAACTGAGTTGCTGCAATGGTGCTTCCATGAATTATAGATTAAATGTATAACATTCCATTGGAAAGTTGAGTGGTGAATGGTCATCGACATGGATTGCATATGCCAAATGATGATATCTGTGTCTATGATTGATTTGATTATGATCTAGGGGCTCTTAATTTCTCCTAGCCAATGCTGGTGCTTCTGAAATTTTTAATGGCCCTACAAGATTGATTTTATTAATGGTCATTTTGAACATAGTTTAATAAGTTACTCCTTTGCATTATAGATTGCAAACTTAGGGGTGGGTCATGGAAAACATTGAATTATAAGAATTACTTATTCATGTCTCATCAATTTCATAAGGGGAAAGAATCATTGGGATCTATATGGACTTGAGGTTATACATATTGGAGCATCATTTACTGTAGACATTCTCCAACAATCAACCTCTCTCTCATATGTGATAGGTATTCTGTACATCAAAATTGAACCTTGTTGGAGTAAACATTTGATGCTTCTTAATGTCTAAGGATTTGAAGTGTCTTTATGTTAGAGCATTTAAAGATGTTTTTGGACATGATGTTTTATATGGTAGTGAACTAAGACTCACTTTCTAGACAATTGTATCCCTGGTGAGTTTATGGACTATTTTTAAACTTGTGAGCATTTTTCGTTATTTTAATACCACTTTTATAATGTGTTATCAGTGTGTTGTGTTCTGATTTGTTATAGCTTCAGAGGTGACGTTCTATCTCCGCTATTGTTCACCATTCCACTACTGGGTTCCCTCCCCTAGTTTATCAACTGCTCCAGAATCACAAACTCATGAGGCATTGATTGTTGGAAATAATACATAGAGGAGGAGTGAATCATTATTAGCAAATCAATAATTTTTCATTTCCATAATCAGATTTATATATGCTACTTCAGTGAAGGGAACACGCTTGTGCATGCAATTGTTCTTAAGGAAACTAGCGTATATCTAATGATGTTATGATTCAGTTAATTCATCATATGTTGATATTTAATATGTGCATTTGTACTTTATTAAACCTTAAATTGTAACCATGTGTAGTTAATAACAGAATGAACCATCACACATAAGAAACACACATGAACACCAAGATTTAGGGTGGAAACCCAATGTGGGTGAAAACCACCTGTTGCTATTGTCTCTGTCTTCTTTTAATAATAAGAAAATCTGTTTACAATCCTGTACTGGTGCAGACTTTGTTATCTGGAAAACTGGTGTCCATTCAGAGCTACTAGTCCCACTAAGATGGGTAGCTATCTTAGAAACAAAAAAATTAAAGTTACTTGTGTTTTCCTTTATCTGAGATAGATGATAGAGAAGCAGAGAGTACTAACCTCAGTCTTTCACTTGGCTCCTTGCTTGTTTCCTCCCTCCTTGATAGAGCTTCACCACTCCTTCCTTAGTTGTCTCACTTCAAAGAAAACTTGTAGAGTCAAAGAAGCATAATACCATCAAAGCATAGAGATCTATAACCATAAACAATATAGGATCAGATGTATATTTACCATACAAATTCATATATCAATACAAGATTCAGAAATATACAAGAATATGGAGGAAAACTCAAATAGCTTTATTAATAAAAGTAGTAGAAGAGAGGATTACAACCCATTGGTCTGACCCAGCGCCATCCTCCCAGCATGAAAGCCTTATTCACCTCATGAAAAGCTTAGATCACCCAACAATACAATGTTGCACAGAGAAACCAACAAAACTTCCTTACAAAATACAAAATTCCAGCCTATCGATCTCTAGGATGAAGGATCCATATATAGATGTTTGCAGGCGGGTGAGTCAGCTTCTGGGATTTTGATTAGTGTCATTTCTCTGATAGTTCTTGGTTCCACTTGGAGATTTCATGATCTCCTACTCATCCCTGGGTGAATTCAGAGAGGCAAGTGTCAAATGAGTAGTTTCTAGAAGATTCTCTGGGTTTCCACCTAGAAAATTGCCTCTGCCATTTGTTTGCTCTCACTCATTGCACCCTACAGAAGGGCTTTCCAGTATGCATCGCACTTTTTGCATGTAGTAGGTGAGATGCATCGCACCCTTAGCACTAAGCAGTCTGTATGGTTCAATTTTGACCAGTTCTGAGTAGTTTTTCATGGAGAACTTCTGGGAGATGATGTAATCAGCTGACCTTGCTCCTTTAGGGTATGAAACAACACTTTTAGGGCTTAGAAGCCCTTGGTTTATGGAAATATGAGATTGGGGTTGCAGTGCCCAAATATGTCTATAATAGTTGCCGCCTAAATCATGAGGTCGTAAATCTTCTAATGTCAGATGAAATGCTTTATCATGAGGATCCGAGGTTTTTCGTACTGGAAGGTGACCTGTCATAAGATACAATACAATACATTATCTTCATAGTATTTTCATGATCTAGCTAAGGCAGGCATTCCCATGCTCAGCTTTATAAATTCATTTTCATGTACATAGGATAAACAACCGTCTGTGTGGCAAACTAGTGATTCTGGGAGAGCCATCATCCCTTGGCTTAGATGATTATCTGTGCAGCTATGATGTACATTTGATGTCTTTATATTCTTGAACATATCGCCGCTCGGATGGATGAAAATAGATCCAGGGTCTTGAAAACTCATTCAATCTTCACCTGAAGTACAAGTCGATCCATGTGAAAAGATGTTCTAACCTCGAACATGGAAAGACATCTCTTGATTACCAGCCAATGTTGTAAGTTGTTAACAAGCACGAGAGGAATCACCGATAATGATAATGACCCTCAAGGTAATGCAATACAATTCACGTGGTGTGAATACATGATTCGATGTCGAACACCATACAAAATCTTTCGGTCGAAGGCCATTGATGTAAACCTATCGCTGGAAGTGAGAAACTTGCCATTGAGGCATGCAAGCTTCAAAGTACTGAAAGGGTTGTTCCTAGGTCCACTTCTTAGATAATGAGAAGATGTAGACAAGAATTGACCGGTCATAGGAGGGCCTTAATGAATCCCACATCTATGACATAGAACGGAGCAAATGATTTAGTGGAGGTGAAAACGATATGATGATACAAGGTTCAGGGTGGCAGACATGAAAGAATGAAGCATGAAGGTATTGCAGCGGATTAGACATAAGCTGGGTTCGTGAATTCTCTGAGTGACTTCTCTTAAACATATTGGCGACACTGAAATGGATTAGTAGCGTTAACCCCAAAAATGGATGGTATGGAGGACCAATGGTGATATGACTGGTGAACAAAATAACCCAACCCGACTCAATCATGGTGATGGAGTGAAAGTGTCATGTTCAAGAGCAACCTGCTACCAATAAAGTTTCTTCAAGTTTTCTTCCCAATTTTCCCCTGTCATTGTTGACCAATACCTCTTTATTTTTTTCAAGCTTGAGGAGGATAACATATGCTTGTTCTATACTTTTCCCTTCAGGCAAACCCGTCGTAATTTTTTAACGATCCTAGCAACTGTGAATCTCGCTCTTGTCTGCATGGACAAGTTTTTCGCTATTGTTTTAACAAGTTTAACGACAAAGATAACTCGGTCCTTTTCAATTTTAGAGAGTCTAAAAAGAGACTGAAAGGAAACTCCAATATTCCTTTTTCATGATATAATCCCTTAAGTCTGAAAAAGTATAAAATAATACGAAACATATGACTTTTTGATAATTTTAATAAGCCGAACAAGACAAATGCTCGATCTTTTTGTGTAAATATCCCTCAGGTCCAAAAAGATTAAAATCTAGAGGAGGGATAGCACTTCCAATCACTTTAACGAGCTTGAGAGGCCAATTGCTCGACAATCTTTTCATATTTTATGAGTCAGATGAAAAGAGATTTAAGAAGACTCATTTTTTGAGGAACAAGTGATGTTTTCGGATAGCTGATGGTTCCATGTAAGGTTTGGAACTTTTCAATCATAGCAGTGTAAAGAAGGTGGCTAACAGTGTATGGACCAGCATATATGTGAACATCATATAAGCAACATATTGATGTCATATTGAACTGCATATGGGAAAGCGTGTAAGATCTCCACCATCTGCTGTGGATATGTATCATAAGAGTTTCTATGTATACATATTAGTGTCTCAGCATATTACGTTGTATGTACTGCGGCTAGGTTTGAGGTTTCCATGCTGTACATATAACTGCGTATGTATCCCTTTGAATGTTGTGCAATATATCTCCATGCTGTGCCATTTGAGCATATAGAGTGCATGAGTTTCCATGTCTACATGGAATCCTTATTACAGTCAAACCATCTGAATTTTTTCACTCGTGGATATCTTGTTGCATTGTATCATAGCTTGCGTATAGACGATTCCATAGACACGAATTAGGGTCTCACTTTCAGGGCAACATGTTGACTGTGACTAGAGCTTTATCTACAGCTAGGGCTACTTCTGGGCCAACATATTCTTTTGGTTTTATCCTTCTCCAAAAACACAAGACGTGGAGAGGAGATCACCTCAAGAATGTGTACAAATGATATCAAAACCTCATCTATTTATACTAATGTGTAGATGATGAATAGACACGACGTTTGGGCTTATAGAGCCTACATAAGAGCTAGTCGGCTTGATAATAATTATTAAACAAAATAAATTCATATCTCCCTAAACACTTATCAGAATTAGATGATCTATGGATCAATCCTACACCTCTCGACGAGAGGGATCCAATAAAAATATCAAATGTCGTAAATAAGTCGACCCACATGGACTTTTGGCCCTAGTTTCCAATTTAACACTTCCTCTCAACTAGGGAGAACTCCATCTAGTGATCCATATGTCCGACTGTACTATCTCAGCCATTAGTGCCTTGCACTGCTCTGCCTAGCTCTGATGGCTCTGCTCAGCTCTGCTGGCTCTACTCAGCTCTATTGGCTCTGCTCTGCTCTACTTAGCTCTGCTGAACTATGAAGAAGAAGAATTGATCGAGAATGAGTCATATCATTCTCCACTGACCCAAAGTTAGTCTCAGAGTGTGTACCACTGGTCCCAGACTAGTCTCAACTGACCCGAAGTCAGCTTCATAGTAAGTACCACTCCTACCACTGGTCCTAGACTAGTATCGCAGTCTCAGAGAAGGTACCACTGGTCTCAGACCAGTCTTAACCGACCCAAAGTCAGCATCATAGTGTGTACCACTCTCACTAGTCCTAGACCAATACTGCACTGACACGAAATCAATCTCGGAGTATGTACCACTGGTCCCAGACTAGTCTCAACCGACCTGAAGTCAGTGTCATAGTAGGTACAACTCCTACCACTAGTCCCAGACTAGTATCGCAGGCTCAGAGAGTGTTCTACTAGTCCTAGACCAGTCTCAACTGACCTGAAGTCAGCGTCATAGTATGTACGACTCTCACTGGCCCCAGACCAATCCTGCACTAACACGAAGTCAATCTTGGAGTATGTACCACTGATCCCAGATCAGTCGCAGCTGACCCAAAGTCAGCGTCATAGTATGTACAACTTCTACCACTGGTCCCAGACCAGTATTGCAGGCTTAGAGAGTGTACTACTAGTCCCAGACCAGTCTCAACCGACCCAAAGTCAGTGTCATAGTATGTACCACTTTCACAGGTCCCAGACTAGTCCTGCACTAACACGAAGTCAATCTCGGAGTATGTACCACTGATCCCAGATCAGTGTCAGCCGACCCAAAGTCAGCATCATAGTATGTACAACTTCTACCACTAGTCCCAGACCAGTATCATTAATCCCAGATCAATGGAGGTCATCCTAGAATAGGGAGTATGGTAGATACAACGATGCATCCATTGGTACTACTATGGTCCCTAACTTCATTTCCCTGCTCATTGATCAGATGAGAGGCACTTCCCATGAGTCCCAGACTGCATGGGTATGATGCCTCGATAGGAGAACTTAATCAATCCTATCCTCATAGGAGAACACATCGATCCTACTACAATTGCCATGGAGAACACATCAATCCAGGGTACCATGGAGAAAACATCAATCCAAGCCTCACAGGAGAAATAATTATCTTGCTACACAGGAGAGCGAATCATCCTATTCCACAAGAGAGTGAATCATCTTGTTCCAGTGCGCACCAGCAGGGGAGGGTGAGTCACCCTATGGTTGTATGTTACTCCTAGTAGAACTGCAAGCCCCCCAGAGCTCCCAGAGCTCAATGTATGCAACATGCAGGACCCTTTTTACAAAGGTCTCTCGATGACTCCAAGTCGTTCGAGAAAATCACAAATTTGATCTTTCCTTGGGGCTCTATCCTGTACATCATCTCATTCTGATGGAGCCTCCTTGAACATCGACTTACCATATCCCAAATAAGGCAGTATTTGATGTCTATCTGCTGGAGAAATTGTCGAATATGGGATTCCTCAATAATCGAATGCCAACTCTGGTTGTCACAAATAATCACAGTGGTATTCATCATGTATACAAACAGCTCACTAAGGAGCTTCAACAACCAGACTGGCTCATAGAAGGCCATACTATCAGCAATGTATTCTGCCTTGGTGGTGTTCAGAATCACCAACTTCTGCTTCCTGCTCATCCAGGATATCGAGGAAGATTCCAAAGAGAAACAACACTGATAAGTGCTCTAGTGATCCTCCACACTGCCTGCCCACTCATCATTTGAATAATCATGTGGTTTCATATTTCTGGCAGTGTATTTTAATCCATGAGAGATTGCACCCTGAAGATATGTCAGAAGATTCTTGGCACCAATCCAGTGTGGCTCAACCAAATATAAGATCACTATGCTAACTACAACACATATGTTCGGAAGGAGGTTCTTCAAGAACATCAATGCAAATGAGTTTATGAAACTCAGAGGCATTTCCCAAATCAGGTCTGACATCAGTACCATATAACTTCTTGAAAGTTATGATCCTCGAGGTAGTCACAGGCTTGCAACTTATCTTTCCAAATTCAGAATCCAACTCTCTCTGTCTCATATAAATGAGAGGGTCTGCACCTGTCAGACATAAGTGTCGGTACGAGAGGTTTATCATCCACTACCTTCGAGTAATGGTTTGGATCAGTTTCACTCCTAGTGAATCTCAGCTACATTAGATAGCTATCAATCCTCTCATACTACGCTCAAGGTGTCTTGCTTCAAGCCACTGAGGGCTTTCTTCCACCTGCATACATGAGATTCCTGTTCATGAATCTCAAACTCCATGAGTTGTTCCAACCCTGTGGACCTGCTGCATGAGGGGAATGGTTCCCTTATAATATTTTCCTTCGGTACATTTCAGACATGTACCTTCATGCTTCTTTTTGAATTCAGGCATCCTAGTCACCATTTGACTCATAGGCCTCTCGTGTTGAGTCAATGGACATGGTCCCCACTAGACTTCCTGTAACTTGATACAACCCTGAACTCAAAAACATATTCGAAGGATCTATTTTCAAACACGTACCTTTCCATCGATAAGTACCATCTTGTAACCTTTGACTTCCATTTTTGAGATGGACATCAGGTTCTACTAGCGATCAGGAACATAAAAGAGATTCTAGGGTTCCTTACTTTCATGGAAGAGCCGACCATTTCCTTGATGACCTGTATTACCAATCAGTCCTTTGATCATTGAAGATGTCCCATGAATTATTGTTATCTTCATCAAGAGATGTGTCTCTACCAGCCAAAATTATTTCAACAAGGCATCCGCCTTTCCTTCCACCCTTATATCCGAACTTCCCAATGAAGTGATCTTTAGATGGGCCATCAAAAACTTCCACTGCACTATTCTAATAACATTCTCTACTTTCACTTCACGCTCGGTGAATTATGAGGAACCCATTGATCCTTTTGTCTTGTCCCAACTGTCTTCGGTGATTGGTCTCTCACTCTTGCTTGGGCATTGTCTTCACCTCAACTCTGATACCATGTTAGTTTAGGTATGTTCTATGCTAGAGAAATTTATTTAAATTTTCACAGTTAGCTATCATATCAACATTAAGATAAACTGTAGACAGAACATAAATATAAAATGCAGAAGACAAGCCAAGACAAGAGGACACAAGATGTGGTGCAAGCCAGGGACAAACCCCACAATGTGTGGGGAAACCCTTTGATCAAATCTTCTTTTATCTTCAAAGTTCAGTAGAGAAAGAGAGAGAGAGTACATTTACAACAAAAGTCAACACGTTGACTTATCTAAAACTAGCATAGATCATTTCGTATAATGATGAGATCAGTTGAAGACATTATGCTTCAACTCATTCTCCAAGGTGACGGCTTCACCTATCGTAGTGTTGCCTTTCGTCCATTTGCTGCACCTTACCGTGCAGCACCATCATACTGCATTACGCATCATCATGTACCTCATGATCAAAATGCTACCTATACATCATGCTGCCCATGCATCCCATCTATCATGCTGCCCATGATCTGATCTATCATGCTGCTCATTCATCATGTAGCTCCTTGCTAATTTGCATCATCATCATTATGCTGCCCTTGCTGATGTGCATGATTATCATGCTACCCTTGCTAATGTGCATCATCATGATTATCATGCTGCCCTTGTCATAAGACACTGAGATTTATATCTCAGGTTTGATGTGTGTAACATAGTCCCTTCGTCCACATCTGTAGATCACTATTGTATTACACTGTCCAATATGCTTAGGAAGACTATTTCTTTACATATACAACGTTAGGTGAACCACACTGTCACCTACAGCTATGTATTACTGCGGCTTCACTTTCATGATATTCATGACCTGCGTATTAGGCAACAGGTCTACGTATTATGGCTTCCATTTAATACATCTGGACAGTGTAATAAGGATCTCCCTTGACTTCGTTCAAGGCTGTTCCTTTTGATTGCGTGTAAGGGTATTATAAAGATCGTAGACAGGTCCTTAGATAACTGCCGCTGTCATGTGGACAATGGCTTCTAATAACTGCAGCTACCATGTGGACAACAACTTCCAATATCATTATGGCTACGATGTGGACAGCGGTGACCCAATACATAGATTAGGGCATCATGTTGACTCATGAACATCGTATAATAACCATGAACAATGTATAAATAAACATCATGATGAACAGCATAGTGTTTCCATGATCTGTGTATTAGTGTCATTGTTGACTATGTATGAGTCATCATGACCTGCGTAGAATCTCCATGATCTGCGAATGAGTATCATTAATGACCAGCGTATTATATGAACAAATGTTTTCATAAACAATGTATGGACCAGCGTATATGTGAACAACATTTTCATAAACAGTGTATGGACCGGCGTATATGTGAACAACATATAAACAACATATTGATGTCATATTGAACTGCATATGGGATAGTGTGTAAGATCTCCACCATCTGCTGCGGATATGTATCATAAGAGTTTCTATGACTGTGTATTAGTGTCTCAGCATATTAGGTTGTATGTACTACGGCTAGGTTTGAGGTTTCCATGCTGTACATATAACTGTGTATGTATCCCTTTGAATGTTGTGCAATATATCTCCATGTTGTGCCATTTCAGTGTATAGAGTGCATGAGTTTCCATGTCTGCGTGGAATCCTTATTACAGTGAAACCATCCAAATATTTTCACTCATGAATATCTTGCTGTGTTGTATCATAGCTCATATATAGGTGATTCCATAGACACGGATTAGGGCATCACTTTGAGGGCAACATGTTGACTGTGATTAGAGCTTTATCTGTAGCTAGGGCTTCTTCTAGGCCAACATATTCTTTTGGTTTTCTCCTTCTCCAAAACCCCAAGATGTGGAGAGGAGATCACCTCAAGAATGTGTACAAATGATATCAGATCCTCATCTATTTATACTAACATGTAGATGATGAATAAACATGACGTTTGGGCTTCTAGAGCCTACATAAGAGCTGGCCGGCTTGATAATAATTATATAAACAAAATAAATTCATATCTCCATAAATACTTATCAGAATTAGATGATCTTTGGATCAATCCTACACCTCTCGACGAGAGGGATCCAATAAAAATATTAGCTGTTGTAAATAAGCCAACCCACATGGAGTTTCGCCCTAGTTGCCAATTTAACATCAAGTGTCGACATAGCGGATGGAAATTGAGCCAAATCCTCTACTATATTATAATTTTGTTCTGCTTGAGCACGAGGATTAAATGTTGATTTGTCTACTACTCCCTTTAGCGGTTTTATTGTTAGCTCAGGAATGATGGGTGACATAACTTCGGTCGAAGTTGTTGTCGAACTACTAGGTTGTTCTGTAGCCTTGTTGTTCAACATATGTGGATTCCCGTAATCCTTATTCCTTGTCGATATCAAAGAATCATTTTGTTGTTTTGAGATGAATAACATAAGCACTTGGGATGGGGAAGCTTGATCGATAGCAACCAGATAGGTTTCTAGGTTTGGAAACAGATCAGTCAACACGGCTGGGGTATTTGAAGTTTCTAAAAATTTCATAACCTCAACTTTATGTGGACAATCTTTTGTAAAATGCTCGTCTTCGCATATGTAACATGGATAACGAGGTTTCTCTTTCCCGGCATGGTTTTCATAAGATATTTCAGGAGGTGAATTTTCTTATTTCTTCTTATTATTTTTCCCTTTCTTCTTGCCCCCTGGTTTCTTTGGTTCTGTGCCCTTGTCAGATGACACAACATTAACCTATGAGGCAAGAAGTTTGTCATTTGCTTTTTGACTAGAAACTGTAAGGGCTTTACCAGACGGGGCCTTTGCAGTTTATGTACTTGAGGTGCCAATCACGCCATTGCCGACATAAGAGTCCCTGTTCAATTTAAGAGGAGGAGGAACAAAAAATTTTGGTCTAGGAGCATCACGAATTTTTTCATAGAGCATGTTAGACTGAGTATAGATCAATTCTAGATATTGGGCATGAGCAATGACTTGCTCTTTAGTGACAACTCCTTCCTTGGCCACATTGTTTGTAATAGAAGGTAACAATGACTTAATAAACCATTTAGCTAGAAGCTGATGAGGAACATATGTCTTTACCATTTGTTGCTGATGTCACCACTCATGAATATGATCAAACATGTGGGTGGTTGTTGTTTGTTTGAAATTGGTAAGGAGCTCTATTCCTATTTCGTACCTTATGGGTAACTGAAAATGGGTTGAAAAGGTGGTGGAAAGGGTGCTGAAGTTATCAAATGAAGCTCTAGGCAATTCAATGTACCATTTCGTTGCCAGACTAGTTAGCATTCGCTGTAAAAGGCGAAGCCTAATCGAATCATCATTGAGGGTGTTGGATGAACACCACAAATGAAAGTTCATTACATGATTTGATGGATCTTCACCCAGATTTCCATTGAATTTAGGAATATCTAACTGAAGTTTATGAGGAATCACTGGCCACCAAGGGGCATAAGCGATTGGATCATTTGTTAACCGGTTAAGATCTAGTAATTCCAAAGTTTCTATGAAAGGCAACTGTTGATTTAGGTTTGGCAAAGCATACCCAGGATAATATGGGTTTTCCTGAGCAATGGGTCTTTTCATACTAGAATAATGCATTTGATACTGATAACTTTGATAAGGTTGATGGGCATAACCATTATAATATGATTCATGGTAACTGTTTTGAATATACGACTACCCATTACCCACAAAGCTTTGTTGCTCAGGTCCTCAGTAAGATTGTTGGAATTGCGTTTGTTGATATTGCACTAGCCATGGTTGTGAGGCCATTTGCTGTTGTCCAATATTGGATGTTTGAAAAAGATGAGGGGTGATAGTACCAATTTGATCCTGAGCCGCTTCAGTTAAGGAGCTAGTAATCGATAGTTGTGATTGAGTTGCGGAGACAAGAGGCTATTGTATTACGGCCTGAGAGACTTGAGGTTGATATATAGGGGGTAGCGCTTGTACTTGCGACACCATCACAATACCCAGTGTAGTGGGAATATTTGACACAGGTTGATTTGGTTGTATTGAATATACAACTCTTAGCTGTTGAGGTAGTATTGGCACCTAACCACTAGATGTATTTCCAGCTTGACCCGAATTTTTTTGTGAAATCTCATATGGTTGTTCTCCTGGAGGGAACAATGAAAAGGCATACTACCCCCCATATGGCAGCAATCTAGTGTTCAAAGGGAAAATTGGTCTTTGTAGACTGGACAGCCCAAATTGATACTGTTGTGAAGGATCAATTTGTTGAGACTCAACATAAGAAATTGCAGATAAGATTCTGGATGAGAAAATGGGAATAGACCATGTTGTCGAAATAGTCCTTGGGCGGACTCCATCTAGTGGTTGAGAGCTAATTGGGACAAATGGTATACCAGTGAACATTGTCAGAATAGTGGCAGGAGGTTCTATTGCTGCTGTATCGGATGACACAGTCCTAGATGTTGATGGTTGTTCAGACATATTGAGCCTATCCAAAAGACTTCCTAGTGATTCTACAGGAACCTACAATGAAGGGTGACTAACTTTTGTAGTAGAAGGATATAGGTGGATCCCAGTTCCAAAATGCAATTGAGTACTGGATGGAAGATCCTCCACAATCTCTTCTATAGCAATCATTCCAGGTGGAAGAGGCAGACCGTCAGGTCCGTAAAATATTTCTGGTGCCTAAGAAGGTAAAGACTCTACAACGACAGATGTTTGAGGGGCGACACCTTCTAAATTAGCCCTAGATGGAGCTGGTTCAGGAATAGAAGTGTTTACCATTACACTAGGATCATTTCTATTGTCCTCTTGTAACTGCGGAACTTCTTTTGTAAAAGCAGGGATGCCAGAAATAGTTGGAGTAACTAGAGTCTCTGAGGATGTTGAAACACAAGTTTCAAATAAACCAGGAGACTTTGATCCAGTTAAATGAGATCGCTTGGCCCGAATGGTTTTGTTTCTGGAGTCAAAGATGATTGACTCATTAGTCTCCATGAACGACAGGGTTTTGATTAACTTTCTTCCATGATTACAGATTACTTAATCAACTCAAAATAAAAAAGGGGAAAATGTTATTCAAATTTAAATGAATTTTATGACGCTTTGACAAAACTTTCTTTTTCAATTTTAAAAGTCGAGAAAAAGCTAAATATGACTCTAGTTGCCTTTGATTTTTAATGAGCCTGAAGTGACAAGTGCTCAGATGGACCTTTTCTTTTAAGGAGTCTGAAAAGGAACAAAAGTGACTACTCCGGAAATCTAGACAGAGGGATTACCAAACCAATCAAAAAACTACATAATACTTTTTATGGTACGGAAGTCAATCTTCCCAAATGCTCTGTTCAATGCATTGCGATCGATAGGGTGGCAGACACAGCTTCCTAAGGATAAAGGATATAGCCCATTGTGGTCTCCCAATATATACTCGACGGTACGTGGGAGCACAAGTCTGTACTAGAACTTTTCGTCTCAAAGAGGAGGAATCACCCAACCTACAATGAAAATGATAGTTACCAGGCTTTACAATGCCAAAATACTTCCCTAGCCTAGACTTCTAGATGTTGTGTGTTAGGTTCCAAAGCGTTTTTATGTTCATTGAGATTTATTTTATAGTTGATCTTTCTTAAGAAGTTTTCCTTTAAGGTTCACCATGTGATGTAGATATACAATTCCTAAATATGCAATCTAAGATGATAAACAGTCGTTTAGTTTTCTTTTTGCAATGAAAATCCTAGCTACTAAGGAAAGAGAAATAGAAATCCTTCAACATAGAGCAGAGAGCACACACTAGATGCACTTTTGCTAAATCAATTCCACAAGCAGTCTAAATGAAAATGCACATGCATGTATTTGTTTTCCGCTTTCTTAATGTGTGAATGACAAAAAGGATGCTAAGTATAGATCTAAGTTATTTTTCTTTCAAACTGACAATACTAACAATTTTCTCTTCAAAAAACGAAAGGAAGACTTAAGACGACACTTTGCGATTTCGAATTTAAAAATTGTTTTCCACACTTGAAATACTATCAATTCAAATCAAATACAATTGCAAAAGTGTAATCGACTATCAACAAGAGGAAGACTCTTTTCTTTGACTGAAAATGACACTTGCGACACTTTCAAATCAAAAGACTACAGTTCGACTAATCTATTGTTTGCAAAAGAGAATTGTAAATGACGAAAAATACATAAAAACATTCACAATTCTTTATCAATGGAGGCTGAATAATGCAAAGGAAGGGAGTTTCAACAGTGATATACTAATCATAGATAGAAAAGCTCCTGAATAAAGTTGAAGACAACAAAGAAAAAACCAAAATCTAGAAGCAGAAATAGTCTTACCTAATCATTGCACCTATAACACAGGGAAATAGGGATGCATTTTACCTACAACACATGGGAGGTGCAATGCATCCAGGTTGCCAATGAGAGACAATGCGATGGTCCACTGATGAGACTGATCTTGGTTTTTGCTCACAGTTTGCAGCTAAGTTCAGGGGTTTAGGCTGAGCTTATGATAGGTAGTAAACATAAAGTGTAGGTGCTGATCTAATGAGGTTACTTGAGCTACCACTAGGGCTCTTAGGATGTTTGCAAGTCAGTTGTTCAGTTCATAAACAAACCTGGAGATTGACTAAAGCAGTGTTGATCTACTTTTAACTGGCATAGCAAATGCAGTTCAAAGGCTAGCTAGCTTAACTTCCGGCTTCGTCTATAGTTTATAAAGAAAACAAATATAGACAAGAAAACAAGTTATTCACTCCCCAGTGGAGTCGCCATTTTGTTATCGACAAAACTAGTGTCCATTCAGAGTTGCTAGTCCAACTAAGACAAGTAGCTATCTTAGAAACAAACAAACTAAAGTTACATGTGTTTTCCTTTATGAGAGATAGATGGGAGAGAAGTAGAGAGTACCAACCTCAGTCTTTTGCTTGGCTCCTTGTTTTTTTCCTCCCCCCTTTGACAGAGCTTCACCACTCCTTCCTTACTTGTCTTGCTTCAAAGAACACCTGTAGAGTCAAAGCAACATAATACCATCAAATTATAGAGATCTATAACCATAAACAATATAGGATCAGATGTATATTAACCATACAAATGCATATAAAAATGAAAAATTTAGAAATATATAAGAATATGGAGGAAAACTCAAATAGATTTATTGATAAAAGTAGTAGAAGAGAGGATTACAACCCATTGATCTAACCCAGTGCCATTTTTGGCATGAAAGCCTTCTTTGCCTCATGAAAAGCTTAGATCACCCAACAATACAATGTTACACAAAGAAACCAACAACACTTCCTTACAAAATACAAAATTCCAGCCTCTGGATCTCTAGGATGAGGGATCCATATATAGATGTTTGCAGGTGGATGAGTCAGCCTCTAGGATTTTGATTAGTGTCATTTCTCTGATAGTTCTTGGTTCCACTTGGAGATTTCATGATCTCTTACTCATCCTTGGGCGAATTCAAAGAGGCAAGTGTCAAATGAGCAGTTTCTAGAAGATTCTCTTGGTTTCCACCTAGAAAACTGCCTCTGCCATTTGTCTACTCTCGCTCATCGCACCCTACAGAAGGGCTTTCCAGTATGCATCGCACCCTTAACACTGAGCAGACTATATGGTCCAGTTTCGACCAATGTTGAGTAGTTTTTCAGGGAGAACTTCTAGGAGATGATGTAATCAACCGACCTTACTCCTTTAGGATATGAAGCAACACTTTTAGGGGCTTAGAAGCCCTTGGTTTATGGATATATGAGATTGGGGTTGCAGTGCCCAAATATGTCTATAACAAACTCATACCAATACATATGCTTCTACCTGCAGAAGGCTACAACCTTCTCTCATTCTCCAGCTTCTACTGGAAGCGAGCTACAACCCCCTAGCTCTTGTACTAGCTGATATGTTTACTATTACATCTGCACCAACCTACAGAAGGCTATGACTTTCGTTCTTCCTCGAGGGACCACGTTTCATAAATTTTCAGACTAGATGCTCCTGGTACACAACAATACGCATGAAGGTCTCGTTTCATCCAATTTTCATATTGGACCCACCAACAACATTGAAGCTTAGAATGATCATTTCAATACAACCATCAAATACATCTGCATCAACCCATCACTGAAATTCAATCAATCATTAACAACCTCTAAACCTATGACACAATTGAATCAAACATACATTCATACTTAATCAACTTCAACCAATCAACTGGAACAGATAGATCACTGTAACTAGTACACAAATTTGAACCCAAAACACTATATCATCATTTAGAACTAGCTTTAACTTCAAAACCATGCATCAAAGTGTATACGCTACTTGGAAGAGCCGAACCAGCATGTATATGCAACTTCACCAAAGTGAACCAGCCTATAGATCTGTTAATACTTACTTATAACTTCGTTGCACTTCCCGACTTCAGACATACCCAGATCATCACATATAAAGGATAAAACATGTGTTAGAAATCAGATCTAGCCCATCAGATCACATAATGGTAGGTCATTATGATCTTGATCCATCATTAGATCTCATCCATCATCACTAAAGTAAATCACAATCAATCAATCTGAACATTCAGAACACTGTCACCAGAATGTAGTCACCAGAACATAAAGGAAAACCCAAAACTCTACATCAACAACCAGAACCAACTGTAACTTCAAACATCATAGTTCATAATGTATACGCTACTTCGGTATGTCGAACCAACATGTATACACACTTTTACCAAAGCGAAAAAGCATACATATCTGCAAATACTAACTTAAAACTTCACAGACATTCCAGACTTTAGTCATACCCAGATCATATCATTTACAGAATAAAACATGTGTCAGTATTTAGACTATCCATGATCAAACCACATAGTGATAATACATTTAAGGCTTTATGATCGCGATCCATCAACCATTATCAGCCACATAGGCGCATCTTTATATCATATCAAAAAAAGCATCAGAAGCTCATATCCTGTATATATGATCTAACACTTCAGAAGATATTCAATCCTTGCACCCTCTGGCCTAATGATCTTCTCCTCCTTATATAGTTTTAGGCCTTTCTCAATACCTTGGACAAAATACCTAGGGTCAATACCTCAGACCAAATACCTTGGGTCAATACCTTGGACCAAAATACCTTGAACTAAATACCTTGGACCAAAACCTTGGTTTTTCATCTCGTACACACTTTTCCTTCCGTGAGAATGTGTGTGTATGTATATGCTCCGTTCTATTAACCCGCAGGTATACACTCATTTTCTATAGTGAACCTGCGTATATAACTTAACATCCTTGAAAATGTCCTTTTATTCAGCTTCTTGATTCTGATCTGTAGTCCTTTATTCCTTCATCCTATTCTTTTGTATCATTACTTTGTTCCCTCTAAATAGACCTATTATAATGTGATTTTCCTTTGTACATTACTTTTGAACTGATTCCTTTGAACTGCCCTGAATTTTGTCATATCTGTAAACACAACTACCATGCATTCTGTCACATCTAACATCTCTCGTGTAGATTCATCTTACCATATACAAGTGAGTTGTTTTTCTATAAGTGGGTTGCCATCAAGTACAACACATGCATCATAATGCCAACAATATCCCCCTTTGGACTTGATGGCAGCCATGTGGTGTTGATTACTACAAGTTGTAGAACCTGTTAGAGATAACAAGCAACACCAAAATACTCTCCCCCTTTGACATCAAGGGCAAAGGGTGGACCAAGATATTCTCCCGCTTTGATGTCAAGGGAAAAGGGCTGACCAAAATGAAGACTTTTGTATCTAAATAGCTGAATATAAACATTGATCATGCTCCCCCTAGGCACATGCTAAATTCTCTGATTTAACTCCCCCTTTGTTCATGGTGAGATGCAGAATATCATCCATGCTGCCCCTAGGCATATGCAGAGTCTGCAAAAGAATAACATGACTCTATAACTCAACTAAGTGAGTTTGACCTTCCTATCACTAATGACTCATACATACATCAATATCCCAACCAAGTGGGGATATACAAAATTTGACTCATCCTCCCAACCAAGTGTGGATATTCCAATTTATACATGACTGAAATATGGAAATTATTACATCATCCTTCCCATGCATAGTGGGGGTAAAAATTACATCATATGAACAAAAATGACTTATCAAAAGACTATGACAAACAAATAAAAATTGGATTTCAGAGATCTGTGGTTAGTGCTTTTTGAATCTTCGATCGAAGAATCCACAGTAAGAGAATTTTTACACCAACGTTTCGAATCCCAAATGGGATCCATCATCAGGGTTAAGAGAAAGATGATGAAAGAAGAGCAGGAGGGAGGAAATAAATACTCATGAGGGAATGAATATTAAAGGAACAGCACAGGTCGGCAAGAAAGATTAATAATGAAACTTAAATTTAACTTTAATTTTTATAAATTAATATCATTTAATTAATATCTATAAAACAAAATCTATATATAACCTAAAATCAATATTAATATTAATATATATAAAACCAAATATATAAAATAATAAAATATCATAAATCCTAATATCTATATAACATTAATATTTATATAACCTAATGTCTATATAACTTAATATTTATAAAACTTAATCTATATATAACTTAATATTATATA
>APFE030131966.1:79540-106124 GCA_000404065.3 Pinus taeda | reverse complement strand
TTAAGGTTAAATTTAAATTTCATTTTTATTAATCTTTCTTGCTGACCTGTGCTGTCCCTTCAATGTTCATTCCCTCATGAGTATTTATTTCCTCCCTCCTACTCTTCTTTCATCATCTTTCTCTTAACCCTGATGATGGATCCCATTTGGGATTCGAAACGTTGGTGTAAAAATTCTCTTACTGTGGATTCTCCGATCGAAGATTCAAATAAAAATTGTTACATCATGGGTTTTTATGTGACCTTTACAATGAATGATATACATGACATTTATAACAGTGACCAAATATCTAAACAAGACCATGATAGTAATTAGAAACTATCATACACCATTTATGATCTGCACCATAAGCATTTGTCAACAGCATCCAGAACAGTGACCTGTATATGTTCATAATTAGTTCCCAAGATATGACAGTGTAAATATCAACAACCCGTGACAAAGTATGCCTCATATAGATATCAACTCATCCTCTTTATCTCATCAAGATCAACTTGCTTCATTTCCTTAGTAAAAAAAGCCTTATCATAACCTTCCATGAATCAACTAGGTATATGTCATATCTCCAAGCAATAGCATAAAATCATTCAAATCATATCATATGTATGTGAAAACACCATAGTCATCAGCTATGATCATAAGCTCATCATCAAGAACTGGATGAGCTTTCCACAAGAACCTTCAATATATCAACCATGTATCATCACTAGGGAACATCCCACATCTGATAAGCATCAACCATGATAATCAACATATGTAAGTATCAACCTATCTTTATAAGGCAACAGTTCATCATCATTATGTGACTAAGTAAGCCATGTCTTCGAATATCCTTGTCTTCAAATAACTTTGCCTTCATGAGACCTACAATAACACCATTCTTTTGGCCAACCAATAATATTTATCAATATTCAACTTAAGTAATCATCCATGTATCCAGTATCCATCAATTATGTATCTAGAAACCATAAGCACGTGGTTATTTGTCCAGCATTCTCGATAACATCAACAAAAACAATCCTCAACGATGTGAGAGCCAAGAACTATAGGAATCCTGTATCATGCATCTTTGAAGGCATGATGACACCATCATAAAACAAATGAGTGGCTTATCATCAAATAATGAATTTGTGTATTGAATATTTGTACTTCTCCTTGTCCTTATGAAGATCACCATGTAAGAAACATATATGTATTGTATGCATCATCAAAAATTCATCCACAATCATCTGATCTGAATAAAAACTATGTAAATACAAGTATTATCTGAGATTTCATCATGGGCAACTCATAACCGTAACATAGCAAGATGTATCATTTAGACACTTTCGCCACATAAGCATCATCATCATTGATTAGGTACCAAAGACTTCTAAACATAATGTGAACAATGCTTTACTATAAACATAGCATGTTCTCCCCCTGAACCTGTTCCACCTGTTTATTGTCGGATCTGATCATTGCATATATCAGTAAGAAATATCAAGGCATCATCATCAATTAGATATACATCAAGTTATCAACAACTTATAAGAGCACTTAGAAATAACATCCACGGACTATAGTCATCTATCATCAAGACAGAAAAGATAATTGATAGTTTCCTGAATCATATCAGATCATTTTTCTGAGTTTGTCCCACTGCTTCTTCATTAAACAAACATATACATGACTGTGCAACTTTGAACTCATGTGTATATAGGTGACTTGTCTTCATGAAAATTGCGTATGAGATTTAGAACACTGAAGTTTCAGCTCCCCCTGAGTCTATTATGCCTGTACACTGTGCCATGCCATATTTTTCTGAATGTACTTCCTTCTTCTTCCATATCTTCGAGTGTGATGATGTTTTCTCCTTTTGTTATGGTGCCCGATATTTTCTCTTGCATTCCTTTGCTATATGTCCAAAATTGTTACATTCATAACATCTTACATGTTTCATATTCCTTCTATAGCAATTAATGGCTTTGTGACCAAACATATTGTAAGAAAAACAATATCCCTTGAAGTACCTGGAAGCTGATGATCTTTCTGTGTGATGGTTATTATATTAAACCATTCTGCTTCTGCATCTTGCTACAACATGTCCAAAGTTATGACATATAAAAAATTCAACATTATCACTTCCATAGTTAGGAGAAAAAGGTTTTATTTGAAGACTTTCCTTCCCTCGTTGTTGATGGGATTGACCTCTCATCTCCTTATTGAGCATTTCAGATTTTTCATTAGAGTTCCTTGCTTCACTTTGTGAGCTAGATTCACCTTCAACATATTCATGAAAACCAAGACCAGTTTTGATGGTAGGAGACCTTTGACTACTAAGAATATTATCCAAAATTTTAGTATTGTCTTGAAATCGCAACAGTTTATCCTTTTCTTCTAATTTACCTTTTAGGGTATTTACATCAACCTGGTAGTGCTCTTCCTTCTCAAGATACTGCTTCTTCATGATTTCTTCAACTTTTCTTCCTTATTCCACTTGTTTCCTTAATTCGAGAACTTCATTTTCTTGTTCTTTGAATACTTGGAGTAGTTCTTCATTCTGCTTATTTATTTTTCAAGAACTTGTTTTAGAGAGAGGATCTTAGCTTCAAGACTTTCATAGTAACTAGATCTATCTTTAAGTTTCTTGATTGTTGTAATATTTCTACTTCATTTCTTTATGATGTCACTTCATCTTGCAGCTTTTCAAATTGATCTTCCTTTTCCTTGTATTGCTTCCTTACCTTGTTTCCTTCCTCCAATTGAGCTTTTAATCTGGTAACTTCTTCTCTGAAGGCACACTCCCTTTTGTTCAATAGATCTTGTTGTTCTCTAATTTGGTATGTGAGATTTTTAAATTCCGCCTCTATTTCATATCTTTCTCCTTCACCCATATGAGTAAATCCAGTTCTTTTGCTATCACTTTCATCATCTTCAAATGAACAGAGAAATCGATCACCAAAGGACAACAAATTCGTACCTGGTAGTTCTTTTTCTTGTTCATATTCATTCTAAGGTGATTCTGAATCTGAAGAGTTGCTTCCACATAATCCCTAATCGTTTCTCCCACTGTTACAGTTCCTTTGAGATGCCTTCTTCTTTTGAGGTGCTTTCTTCTTTCCCATTGTTTCTATGGATTTCCTTCAAGTGATCAAGCTTCTTCCAAAGGACCTGCTCTAATACCAATTGTTAGAAATAATACTGAGAGGGGGGGTGAATCAATATTAGTAGATCAATAATTTTTCATTTCCATAATCAAATTTATATATGCTACTTCAGTGAAGGGAACTTGCATGTGCACACAACTGTTCTTAAGGCAACCAACATATATCTAGTGATCTTATGATTTAGTTAATTCATCATATGTTGATCTTTAATCTGTGTATCAATACTTTATTAAACATTAAATAGTAACCATGTGTAGTTAATAACAGAATGAACCAACACACATAAGAAACACACATGAACACTAAGATTTAAGGTGGAAACCCAATGTTGCTGAGAACCACATGCTGCTGTCATCTCTGTCTTCTTTTAATAATAAGAAAATCAGTTTACAATCTTGTACTGGTGCAGACTCATATGAGTACATAGGCTTCTACCTGTAGAAGGTTACAACCTTCTCTCATTCTCCAGCTTCTACTAGAAGGGAGCTACAACCCCCTAGCTCTTGTACTAGCCTATATGTCTACTAGTACATAGGCACCAACCTACATAAGGCTACAACCTTCTTTCTCCCTCCAGGGACCATGTTTCATAAATTTTCAAACTAGATGCTCTTGGTACACAACAATACACATGAAGGCCTCGTTTCATCCAGTTTTCATACTAGATCCATCAATAACATTAAAGCTTAGAATCATCATTTCAATACAACCATCAAAAACATCTACATCAACCAATCACTGAAACTCAATCATCACTCTCTGAACCAACCAAACTCAATCAATCACTAACAACCTTTGAACCTATGACACAACTGAATCAACGATACATTAATACTTAATCAACTTCAACCAGTCAACTAGAATAGATAGATCATTGTAACCAGTACATAAATCTGAACCGAGAACACTACATCATCATTTAGAACTAGTTGTAACTTCAAAACCATGCATTAGAGTGTATACCCTACTTGGAAGAGCCGAACCAGCGTGTATATGCAACTTCACCAAAGCGAACAAGCGTATAGATCTGCAAATATTTACTTATAACTTTTTTGCACATCCCGACTTCATACATACTCAGATCATCACATATGAAGGATAAAACATGTGTTAGCAATTAGATCTAGCCCATCAGATCACATAATCAAAATTCATTATGATCCTGATCCATCATTAGATCTCATTCATCATCACTGAAGCAAATCACAATCAATGAATCTAAACATTCATAATATTGTCACCAAAATGCAATCACTAGAACATAAAGCAAAACCCAAAACTCGGCATCAACAACCAGAACCAACTATAACTTCAAACATCATAGTTCATAAGGTATACACTACTTCAATGTGTCGAACCAACATTTATACGCACTTTTACCAAAGAAAAACAACGCACATATCTACAAATACTAAGTTAAAACTTCACAGACATTCCAAATTTTAGTCATACCTAGATCATATCATTTATAGAATAAAACATGCATCAGTATTTAGATCTAGACTGTCCATGATTAAACCACATAATGATAATACATTGAACGCTTTATGATCCTGATCCATCAACCATTATCAACCACATAGGTACATCTTTAGATCAAATCAAGCAAAGCATCAAAAGCTCATATCCTATATACATGACCTAACACTTCAGAAGATGTTCAATCCTTGTACTCTCTGGCCTAATGATCTTCTCCGCCTTATCTATTTTTAGGCCTTCCTCAATACCTTGGATCATAACCACTTAGGACGAATTCCTTAGACCAAATACCTAGGGTCAATACCTCGAACCAAATACCTTGGGTCAATACCTTGGACCAAAATACCTTGGACTAAATACCTTGGACCAAAACCTTGGCATTTCATCTCATACACACTTTTCCTTCTATGAAAATGCATGTGTTCAGAGATGCTCCTTTTGTTCTATTAACCCGCGTGTATACACTCTTTTTCTATAGTGAACCTATGTATACAACTTAACATACATGGAAATGTCCTTTTCATTCAACTTCTTGATTATGATTAGTATTCCTTTGTTCCTTCATCCTATTCTTTCATATCATTACTTTGTTCCCTCTGAATAGACCTATTATAATGTGATTTGCCTTTGTCGATTACTTCTGAACTGATTCCTTTGAACTGCCCTAAATTTTGTCATATCTATAAACAAAACTACCATGCATTCTATCACATTTGATATCCCTCTTGTAGATTCATCTAGTTACACAAATTCATCTAGTTACCATATACAAGTGAGCTGTTTTGCTATAAGTGGGTTGTCATCAAGTACAACACATGCATCATAATGGTTCTTAATATCTAGGTATTTGAAGTGTCTCTATGTTAGAGCATTTAAAGATGTTTTTGGACATGATGTTTTGTATGGTAGTAAACTAAGAGTCACTTTCTAGACAATTGTATGCCTAGTGAGAGTATGGACTATTTTTAGACTTGTGAGCATTCTTCGTTATTTTAATACCACTTTTATAATGTGTTATCGGTGTGCTTTGTTTTGATTTGTTATCACTTCAGATTATAGGTTCTATCTCCACTATTAGTCACCATTCCACTACTGGCTTCCCTCCCGTAGTCTATCAACTGCTTTAGAATCACAAACACATGAGGCATTGATTACAATTGAATAGAACCAATGAGAACTTGATAATAAAATCAATGGAGTTGCAACAATCAAATACATAATTAGGTCATTGTATGAGGACAATACATTAAGCATGAAATAATGTTGTTGAGAACGATCTCCATTATAGTAGAAACAACTAGGGATCATGACATCAAATACAAAAAGATTCAAAACACTAATCAACAAGAGGTGTTGCTTAAGAATAATGTATTATCCCACAAACAACACCTCATGTTTAATTTCATATGTATTATTACACCAAAAAAAACACTTCATGTTTACTTTCAAATGTATTACAACGAACAACAGAGTAACTTGCAACATAAAATCCCAAGAATCATATACATGCATAACCTAGCAGGGACTTCTGTGTTTTGGCAGTAGACTAATGAAAAATAATCCATACTGAATAAAATGTTATCTTTTGATGATTGACATATCACAACAGCTGTGTAAAGTGGTAAATTCAGTAATCAAACAATGTGTAAATACCTACTCAAGCTACGTAAATTCTATCTATAAACCATGGATAGGGTGGTAAATTCATTCTATAAAGGGTGTGTACAATAAATGTAACAATATCAATTTCTTTCTATTTATTCCTACCTAAGTCTTTATGCCTACTATTCTTATAACTTAGTACTAACCAATAGAAGAGAGTCTAAATAACTGCTCAGGAAAATGAAGGATTGAAAGGGTGACCATACAAATTATGTAGAATTTTTTTGGCAAAAAATAAAGTAGAAAACTCAACATCCATCACACCAAAATAGAATCTGTATGCTTTTACTGGGAAAGCACATAAATTCAAGAAAAATATAGATCTGAACATGGTTCATTGCTATAATCTACCAATGGGACCAATTCTTTCCAGTCTATGTGTGATAATGAATGTAACAATAAAATCTTAGAAGCCCAATTGATTGCAAATGTGTCATGTATACATGGAATATGTGCATGTGTAGAAGTATCTTAGTGAACACACTTTATGAAACTATGTAATTGGCCCAATTCTTGGGCCCTTCAGATGTATGGAATATTGCATTCTAGGCTATATAACTTATCCATAGTCACACCACATAAATAAGTGCTATAATAGCTTCCATAAAAGTTATCAATATTTTTCAACCCGAAATTCTTGTGATGAACAAAAAGAGATTTGTACATAATTTCCAATAAATAAAATGGAAAACTCAACATCCAACACATTGGAATAGAATCTGTTAATGCGAATGCTGGGAAAGCACATAAATTCAGACAAAATTCAGCTTAAAAAGTTGTTCATCACTATAATATACACATGGAACCAAATCTTACCAACCTAGTTATCGTCACTGAAGCCCAACCTAAAAGTTAATAAAGGACACTTCTAATCTTGTGAGCATGTCATATATCTAACTAATAATTTCAGTTCCAACACTAGACAATGGAAATTGGCTAGTAAATGATTCAACTCACTTTTTGAGATCAATAATGTTGTTTCATAGATGGAAATTGTTTGACTTAATAAATTCTATAAAATATTTTAATTTTGTACTTTTCACAGAGCCCTTAGTCTCAATGTCTATCTTCACTCCTTCGTCGATAAAATCTACAACCCTAATAAAGTCATGCTCAAGAAGCCCACATGTGGTTAATGCATGGGTCCCTATGTGTATACCACCAGGAATCATAACACTTTTATCACCTGAAAATGTAAGGTATTAAAGTAAAATATATCATCCCATGGAGAAAGGAAAATCAGTGAATCCCTTACATCTCAATATACAAAGAAAAAATTCATGTAACCTGGTACAAAATTCTTCCTTGGTGTGATAGAAGCAACATCCAAAACGTCCTCTACTCTTACACAATCAATGCCCTGTCCAAGCCCATTAATTTATACCATGTTACGTCGAACCAACTAAATCCAATAGAAATCAATATAAAAGTAGGTTGTGTACTCCAGCATATGAACAAAGGATCCTTACCAAGGGCCTCAAATCAACTAGAACTAGGTGATTTTCACTACCACCAGACACCAAATTGTAACCCAAATCCATTAGGCTCTTTGCAAGGGCTCAGAAATTTGCTACAACTTACTAAAACTATTTTACCTTTGATAAGAAGCAAAATCCATTCAAAAAATAATTCACATGCATCAATTTTACAGAAGCTTAGACATGTGAGAGTCCTACACCTGTACTTGATAAGCCTTGACCTCTACTATTACATCTTGTTTTAAAGAAAAAACCAACCATCCTATGGTATGGTTATGTGGTCCTCCATAGAAAGCCACAAATTTTTTCATGTATCTTTTAGAAATGAAATGATACAAAAAATCGATATATTCAATATTATGATATTAGTGAGCAGTAGAACAATATGGATAATGGAGGAAAGGAAGGAGAAATCAGATTGACTTGTAACCCTAGAAAAACTACATTCTTGATGGTTGTCTCTAGGTCGACCCCCAATACTGGTTCCTTCGTAAATAATATCATGCCTCCTCAAGGACCTCGTAAAGACTAAAAAACACAACCCTCCAATCCAAAAATATTTCAGAATGAAAAATATCATAAAGATAAAAATGAAAGGGAAAAAGTGAAACAATTGAAAAACAATTCAAGGAACATAATGAGTTTCATTGAAGATTTGATCTAGTAGTGATAAGAAACATAAATAACATAAAAAAATGAAAATAGGATACTGAATCAAAGAACATGTAAGAAAATCAAGAGGAAAATCTACACCTCTTAACTCTATAATCACTCCTCCTATGACGGGAATGACATATTTGTTTTAGTTATCCATCTTTTCCTGAAAATTAATGGGATTCTTTTTCTTCTACAAGGGGTTAATGGCATAGATAGATATCATTAAGATAGATCCAAAAAATGATCCATCTAATATTGTCATATTTTTAATCGAAAGGGTGAAGTGCAGAGAAAATTAATAGCATCAACTCAACTTGTGCATTGTAGTTGTTACTACATAACAAAAATTAGATGCAATGGCAATTATAAAAGCAACGATGAGACCATTTATGTGTGCCATGTGCATCATTAAGTATGCCCCAACTATATTGGAAAACCTCCCAAGCAACAAACTTTTTAGTACTAAAAATCATAAAAATCCAACATTACATACTATAAGAACATATTAATAAAATATGCTAGAATAAACATTGTTGGAAAGACGATTTTTTGAAAGGACTACCATTACAAGATCCGTAGAAATACCCAGCTTCAATACCTGCCTCAAGCGAGGGTAATCAATTTCTCAAGGATATGCACTAGCACCAACAATGATAAGCTTGATCCTAATAATGGTGGCATCCTTCTCAAGCATATCAGAGACAATGAATCCTATAACCCAAGAAAACAAACCCGACCATTAACACTTTGAACACTTCCCCAAAATATTGATTCAATTTTTTTCAATGATGGAACTATTTCCCTCCTAATTATTATTAGACTCGAAATGCAAGATCACTTGTGGACTCATCTAGACAATATGGCATTGATTTGAAGTAAAATGATGTAGTAGATACTCTCTTTTTTGATATCATGAATCCATGAGACAGATGCCCTCCATGTGGTAAGTCCAAAGCCTAAATGTTACAAAGAAAATTTTCACATGTTACATGCCCAAATAGGAATGATAATCTTATCAAAGAGGTTCATAGTTCAAAACCATTCACACCATAATGTGATCATGTGGTTGGAGGGGAGTTGTATAAACAAAAAAACTAGCTGGGGATTGAGATAATGGTTGAAAATTAACACCCCATGTATTGTTGTCAAGATGTAATGCTTCTAGGGCCCTCTGCTAGCAAAGCCTCTCACTTTGGTCAATGAATTCATTGCCATCATATTATATGCATCGAATAAATCCCAACCCAACACAATAGTGAATAAATATAGAAAAGTGTCCAACAATTGTATCCATAATTGTGATAACAGATACTCATGCAACAACTACAGGTATGTATACTATAACGTTGAACCTAGAAACCATTACACACACATCAAACATTCAAACTAAAAAGTACAGGTCCAAAAGCTAAGAGAAACTGAGTTTAAAAAGAAAAAAATTCGAAGTGGCAAGAAGAAACTGCCAAGCAGCTCAGACATAATCACAATCATGATGGTGTCATTATTCACATTCCAAGTTATATATTCAAGCACTTACCTCTTACCAGGGAGTCCTTCTGAATACGTGTTTGTCAAACATGATCCAACAACTTCCATAACTGCCTAGGATGTAAAATTTTCAGAAGAAATACATTCCAAGACATTGAATTGCGACTGCTTTTCTTTCTCAATTATCGCATTCATTTTAGGACCAAGCTCACTCAGAGGAGGATCTACAAAGATCTGATTTCACTCTACACAGAGTAATTTACAAACTAGATAAAGAAATCACAATAAATTTAGTACCCTTGGTAACTGAGGCATGGTTTGACAGGGGCATTAATTATATTATTGAGGTCTATAGTTTTTTTTTGCTAACATCCAAGGGGAATCCCGATCAAGAACAAAATCTTTATCAAGCCATTCACTAACCATCAACTCAACAAAACTATAAATAAACCGAGGTATTTGACATACTTCATTAAATGAAGATAAGAAGCTTATTTGTAGCAACTCAATTCATAAATGAATCTTTTAAACACCTCCAAGTTAGACTATATTCAACTATGATCTGTGCTTTCTTCACTTTGTCTTAAAATGACAAGATTATCAAGGATGTCACACAGGCTATCTATACATGTAGCTATATAACGAAAAACAAATACATAAATAAATAAATCATAGCGTTAAATGTGAACAACATGCACACCTGGGAAATTGTAGGGTTGGACCAACATGAACACCAAAGAATTTCCCATTGTCAAGCTTGTTGTGATAAAACGTTTTATATGATGGGCTCGGCCTCAAAGTTTCAAACCTCCTAATTTTTTTCTTTTCTGTTGCCAAGGAACCCCCAAAACTAGTTGTGAAGTTTTGGGCATCAAATTTGCAGTTGGGTTCAAATTATATTTATCCAACAAGCCCATCCTACTGCTTCACTGCCCATTATGATTTGAAATGAATATGTTTGCACCTAAAACAACAACTATCCTTTGTGTCCGCTTCAAAATCTGAAAGATAATCAAATATTGGGAGACATGTAAATGTAGAACTTGATATATTGTGGATAATTCTCTGGCAGAGGTAGACATGAAAGACACCAAAAGTAGCACTAATTCAAATTTTCCTCCTACACGTTGCTGACTCGGGTTCGAATCGTAGATAATATACATAACAAGAATATCACACATGGAGGTGCAACTGACTCGGGTTTGAATCACAGATAATATATATAACAAGAATATCACACATATTCATAGATAATATATATAACAAGAATATAACCTTACAATGCACCAACAAAGAAAGGCCATGGATAAGTTTTATCATCCTCCAGATTGCAACCCACCTTGGAACTTTAACCTTTGGAGTCATTTTTATGCTTTCATATAGGTATTTTATTTGATGATGTACCTCAAAAAGAGGGATCTCGTTGTCTACAAAATTGTTATTCCTTCTTTCTTGTCCAAATGGCTCTAGAGGCAATCAGGGGCAATGATCTATGTTATTTGAGTGCTCTATCATCAAACAATCCAACAAGGAAGCCTTCTGCTAAGTACCCTATCCTCAAATAAGGGGAGAATAACACCCCATGCCTCCTGAGCAAAAATACAAATGAACACTAGCACGTGGTCTATTGTTTCCCCTTCACATTTGCATAGAGTACAAATTCCAAGACCCTACCTTGCCCTATTTTGTAGAACCTCTCACGTCAAAACATTATTCGTTAGGGCCAACGACATAAAAGTCATGAATTTCATTGAAGATTTAATTTTCCAAATCTTTCCCACCACCAAACTATTACTACCGCTTCATAATCAAAAATAGTCTTGTACCACAATGTAGTTGTCAATAGTCATATGGCAGGATTGTTGGACCATACAAATTTCTTATGTGAAGAAGACATGGAGACAACTCCTTGCTCCAAAATGCAACCAATGTTGAGATTAAAAAATAAAAATCTTAATTTTGTGCTCAACAACAACAAAATATATAGAATTTCCTTGTGACGGAGTTGCTAAGATGGAATCTTCATCTACAAACATTTACCTATCAGGATGAGAAAATGCAAATTAAATTTCTTTCTTATTCCATAGACTCCAACTGCGAGATAAAAAAAAACACATCAAGTTTGTTTACCCCAACATGCCAGCAAGTAGCAAGCCCCAACTAGATAACATCAGAAATTAGTAGGTAACCCAAAGGTCTAAAGGGGTTCTAATGGAAAGAAGTGACCATTGTCAAAAGCCTTCCAATCAATATATAAATATATAAATGTAGATTTTTTTTAATTGAAAGTATTCAATTAAATAATAAAATTTAATTACGTCTCTCCCAATCTAAATTTCTTAATACATATTAGCATAATTCACTACCTTCATACATCTTGCATTTTTTAACAACGTTGTAACATGTCGATTAATTTCCTTTTCAATGCACAATCTCCACCTTTTAGGACAATATGGTGCAGTGGCCCAACCCCTAGAGATCATTACAACATGGATTAATTTCCTTTTTAGTGCACAATCTTTTTATTTTAGGACAATATGGTGTACTGGTCCAACCCCTACAGATCATTACGACAAACTAAGAATAACAAAGAAGATTAAAGGTTGTACAAACCAGCATGTTTTCAAACAACTAATCCAACATTAGTACCTTAACTTTTTCGTGAAGATATCATATTGAGAACGTTTAAAAATGGTGGGAAATCTAGGCAACGACTAGCTCTCTTCTGCTAGGGTGATGCGAAAATAGTGATAAGATTTTGAATTTTTTTTCGTTAAATAAAAAAACCAATATTAATGGAGATATTGGCATTTTTTACTAAATTTTGTGAAGTGACTAAATGTAACTTTAACCATTCACCTTAAGATGTTTTTTAAATATAATTTCCTAATTTTATTTAATATCTTCATTATCATAAAAACCAACCTATATCCATCTTAACTCCACATCCACCAAACTCTTAGAGGGATGAAATTTATTTATCCCTCTCAGCACTTGGTAGACTCAAAATTAAGATGGATGTAAGATGATAGAATTTCCCCTTTAAATAGTCTATGCTCACATGAATACCATGGTATTACCATGGGTCAATACCATGGGTTATCATAAACCTGGTGCTTAAAAACTACTATTAGTAATTTATAAAAATTAATCAAATTAATAATTGATTTTTATTTTATTTTTTTATTTTAACTGACTTAAAATGTTTAAGTGACATTAAATTACAAGATCCTTTTTTACTCCTGATCTACCAAGCCCCAAGAGGGATCAGATATTTTTTAGTCTATGCTAGTTTGCATATCAAGATATTTGATCCTTGTCTGTGCTTAGTAGATCTAGAGTAAAGATGGATCTATGTTGGTTTAATTCCACCCTTTAAATAGACTACCTTCCATGGGAATACCATGGGTCAATACCATGTGCCATCTTTATTTTTATTAATACTAATATTAGGGTTAATAATGTTTTTTCATGGTATTAATAATAATTTGGCCCATGGTATTTGACCATAGGCTTCACCTAAATATAACACATTTTTTGAGTGTTCGTAAATATAAAGTGACATATGGAGTAAATATAAAAAAATGTTTTATTTATTTACAATAACTCTTGTTTATTTATATTTGTATCATTTTAACATACATCTTTTATAAATGTGGTATTTCGCCCATATGATTCACTTAAAAAAAACCTCTTTTTTTAGCCTTCTTAAATAGAAAGAGCGTTATAGACTAAATATAAAAGAGCTTTTATTTATTTACCATACATTTGGAGTAAGTATAAAAAAAGAGATTTTATTTATTTACCATACCTCCACTTTATTTATATTTTTATTTATTTACACCCTTTCCATCAATGAAAACCATATTTGAAACCAGGGAACCGTTCACAGAAGAAATCAGGGCGATTGAGACCAAATACAACCTCCCAAACCACCTCCCAAACCAGAAAATGGGTGATTGCAAATGAATTTAACATTGAAAAGAAGAAAATTGGGCGATTCTAATGGAATATAACCTCCCAAACTAGGCGAATCGGGTCAAATGAGTCTTTTCATAGCTTACCCGCCCCTTTTTTTTGCGCTAAAATGAAAAAAATAATTATTTTTTCAATAAAAGTTGAGCTAAATATATGAAATGGGTGTTTTATAAAACTTTTGCCCCTCTAAAATGAAAAACCCCTTAAATTTTTCCCTTGGGCTAAAATTCACCCCGAAAATTTACCATGTTTTGTACTTAACCCATTCATATCAATTTGGAATTCTTTGACTATTTATGTAATTATCTTCTTCACACGTGTAGATAGTTGTACTAATCATGCTTTGGACTTCCATTTTTCTTTGGATCAAACTTTGCAACAAATTTCAAGTCAATATAACTATAACAAGCTCTTCAGTCAATCAAAATAGTTATGGTTTGATTATTAGGATTACATTCGACCTCAACCATATGAACCCAATACTCTGCTTGCCTATTATCTAACACTACATAAGTTTTGGGCACACCCCTACCCACATCTTCCAGAGTAGTTTTCGATTATATATTGTGCACAATCCTCACCTTTTCTACCTTATGAGGACAATCTTTGTACCTATGATCCCCTTTACATCCCAACATTTAATAGGTGGGAGTTGAAGCTTCTTGTTTGAAGAATCACCCCCTTTTGGCACCTTAAAAGCTAGTATTGTTTGTTGGCCTACCTAAAAATTATTCTTAAATGGTGAGGGCTTAAACCCATTTTTCCTCTATTCCATAAAATTCGTATTCTTTCTTCCCCAATCTCTTTCCATAACTGATATATTTTTATTTTTTCTCATATAGTTTCTTTGTCTTTCTCATTATAGCCTCCAGGCTGTTAATTTCATCACATTTTCGATTATTTTCATAAAAATAAGGTAGTCCATAAATATAACTTTGCATTTTAAACTTTTCATCTTTTATAAAGTTGACATACCTAAAGAGCTGAATATATTTCCAAGCATACTCTTCCATGGCCTTATTCCCTAGCTGAAGCTCAAATAATTCTTGTAATTTTCCTAGAATTTCATCCCCCCATACTCTTTTCATGGAGTGGACTTCATAGCTAGCCTTATTCTATAAATATATACAAATAGGTACCAATTTACAATATTTACACCTTGGCCCCTAGCAAATTATACAAAATTGGCACATCAGTATCTAATGCAACTACATGGGCATGTAGGCCGCATAATATATCATCTAACTCACCATCCAAAGGGTCAAAAGTACATGTAATTGCATAATCAAAATTAGGTAGGGGTATTACATGGCTTGGGTCCAGAACAATGATTAATCAATTTAGAGAATCCATCTTGATTTGTAGATTGGCCTTGATCTAGAGTGGTATCAAGAACTAGCATGGGGAAATTTCTATAGAGATACCTGTATTCGTGACATATACAACAATAGAAAAAACTGTGATCGTAATCCAAGGTTTTCTTCCAAAGTTTGTCTTGATAGTTCATATGAGTCAACTAGGGAAGGAGCTTTGAGATATTCATATATATATGTAGATGTGAGCATAACGTATGTATCTTGCTTGTTTAGTGGTTTCTAATACTTTGAAAAAATGACATAGAGAATTTCTAATGCTTGCTAATATTTCTTCATCCCAATTCTCTAAGAAAGGAGTGCATGCGGATCCAAACTGTGACTACCATAAGATCCTCTTTGTCTAGAACAAATATCTTCATACAAAACTTAAGTTATAATCCTGCAGAGTTGAAGAAGTATGGGCTATTCTCGAAAAACCTAATGCAATCTTCCACATTGGTAAAGAGAATGGTGAAAAATATTTTTTTCCTAAAACAACAAATTGATATGTCCCTTTGGCTTCCACTTGCTTTGAATCCATTAGGTGAGGGATTTTTCCAATGGCCAAATTCCATGCAATTTTTCAATTAAACATGATCTCTTACATATTGAATGGATTCCCTAATTCAATTGGAGTGCACCTTAAAATTTGGATTTGTGGTTGCTTTTGGAAGGTGGCTTCCTTGAGGTCTTTAGTTGGTTGAAGCCTGCCTTGAGGAACCTTGCTTCTAATCTAAGCCTATGTTTTTTGCAACCTCATCATGTGAGGACTAGCTAATTAACTAGGGCAATGGTCCCCTGCAATCACTTTGCTATAGTAGGGAGTTACACTCCCTCATAGTCTTGGACATGCCAACAAGGATTGCATAGACAACATGAACAATCAGAAAGTCAGCTTAAAATCTAAACTACGTGTATTATACTTGATAAATTTAAGCTAATATTCTTAAACATGTGGAATAAAATATTTATTTATCATTTTTGCTCATTTTGGGGAAAGAGAAAGTATATTAGCTCATAAAATATTGATCTCTCCTTCACACTATTTTCTCTTAGTCTTTTAACAATCTCCAACCTTGTTATTAAAACAATTTTAAAAATATATATCATATTTTAAAAGCCATTTAGTAATGTTGAATTGACCCAATAAAATATATTTAATATTTTAAATAATTAGATGCAATTGCACATTTTTTAATAATATAATAAAAATTTCATATAAATAGTAAAATAATATTTTTTATATTACACATAAATATATAAGTGGACAATTTTGAAATCAACTACTAAAAGCTTACTTATAATTTTAAAATTAACTACTAAAAATTTATTTATTTTATGAAAATTCAAAATTCCAAAGTAATATCAATCTTGTTATCATTCTTTGGTCTAGAGCGTTATGACCATGAAATTTATGGAAAAGTAAATTATGCAAGAGACCACATTAACATTTACATTCCTTTTAAATCTTTTTGCACAAAATCCAAGATTATAAGAAACCTTCTTGCAATTCTCCAAAATGTTATAATCTTTCCTCTAAGTTTTCTCTTATCTTCCCTAATTCGATTTCTTATCAGAAAACAATCTCTCAATTTGAGAGAAAGCTTTCCAAGAACCCCTTTGTTTGGATCATCGGGAGGAATTGGCAAGGGGCTTGGGTTGATTGGTGGATCCAGATATAGTTGCGGGTCTTAGGTAGGACACATTTTTCTCACTATTTATTATTTATAAACATTTTTTCTTTTACATTGCTTGATTTTAATACTGTATTCTGGCTTTGAAATAATATTAGCCAATCCAAACGTAAATCTTAATATTTTTAAAATTCTACAACAAAATCCTTCAACTTTTATATGTTTTAGAAAATAACAATATTTTATTAGACGAGTAATGTTGTAACATTTGGATAATGTTTTTAAGTCTTTAGTCCCTAGCTGTTACCTGTTAGGGACTATTCTAATCGGCAGGAATCAATAAATGTTTAACCTTTTACTTTATGGTTTGTTCAATATTGTGTCTTCACACTTTTTTTAAGCCAATCAAATATATCTATGCCTTTTATTTAACCAATCAACAAAATTATCTTCTTATTTGACCTCATACCAATGCAAATATGAAGCAACATCTAGGATAAATATAAGCAATGGGTGTTTCAAATGAACTAATTATTGTTACAGTTTACCTAGACTTTTTATGCTTAGAAAACTTTGGCTCACATAGCATACTCATTTGGAAGCAGGTAGACAGATGTTTGGCAACACTTATGCATGGCATGGGATGGTATGGCATGTCACGATAGAAAATAGAGAGCAGAGAAAGCAATTAATTGCACACCAAAAACCAGATTTAGATTTTTTTATTGATTACTATTGCTACAAATATATAAGACATATATTATAGATTTTAAGACTCCAATTCATTACATAGAAATCAATACTATTTTTTAGACATAAATTATAGGCTTTAACATTTAGATGTAGACTTCAACTCATTACATAGAAAAGAATACTATTTTTTAGAAATTTTTAGACTGACCTCTAAAGGCTCACACAGAAATCAAGACATTCTAGATTGAACCCTAAGGAATCACTTCTAGACTCACCCCTAGGACTCACAGACATCACAAACAACTGATCAACATGCTATTCATCACAGAAGTAGGTAGACACATGTTAGGCAACACTTGTGCAGGTAGACAGAAGTTTACAACATTTATGCATGGCGTGATGTGTTGTCAATTGCATACCACTGGTTTACCTCATGTTGTTAGCCTTTAATAGCGACTGGAATAGGAGATGAAAGTAACTGAGAATGAGTAGTCTCCATAATATGCCGATGTTTGCACTCTGCAACTCCATTCTATTTAGGAGTATGAGGAGAGGAGTGTTGATTCCTTTTTTAAGAAAAATGATCCGGGAAAGAGGAGTATTTTCGCACTCCCTTTTTTTGAACTCACTCCTTTTCTCTTAGCTCAATAGTACAGGTGGAGGCAGGTGCAGATGCATATAAAGATCCAGAGTGAACAGTTCCCAATCTAGGTGTGGATTCAATTCCCATTCAAGGTTCTACTGGAAGGCAGAGCCATTTTGCAGATAGATAAGGGCAAAGGAACCAAAGGTTGCAATAGAGTACCGTTAGCTCTGCACCCGCTTTGTTTAGCTCGGCTCAGGCGTTGTCATACTAAGGCTTCGACTCTTCACGAAACTACTAAGAACGTAAGTTGGGATGGATGATCTCCCCCACGTATAAAGGCAATGGTCCTTCCTTGATGGCCTTCGCTCCTCCTTCAGTACTACATCGTTAAACAAACCATAATTCTTTTTAAAATTTCTACAAATAACCCATGCATCTTGCCAGAAAACACCACACTAAAAGTGTTAACCATCAAAATATTTCTAGATTCATTAATGGCATTGCTACATTAAGGATTTTTCATTAGAGGAAGCAAGTTTACGTACATTATGAGGCACATTCTTGTTTAGGGATCCTTTCGAATCTGCCGTAGTTGGAATATGAAATCCATGCATCATCCAATCGCTTTTGATTCTTTGGCTGCTCCACAGAAAAGGATATAAATTTCAATAGAAAACGAAAACAGATTTACATCATAAGTCAAAAGAAATCAATAAATTCCAAATATAAAAGCTACAATACACAGACTCCTAACAGAACCCTTGCACTTGAAGATTAATAGTCTTTCAAATGAAACGAAATAAAATTTTCTAAATATATAAAAGTTTCACAAGACGATAACTTTGATATAGGGAAAGGATCAGTACAAACTGCCCCCAATTTTGGATTTGTCGATTTTAAAAAGCACAATCTTATGTGGCTTCATTCTTGGTCGCAAAGTAAATCTTGCAAACAAATATTGCGTCAAACCTGGAACAATGTCTACAAGCTGCAACTCCATCTATTTGTGGTGCAGGAATTATGGGTTCCTCCTAGTTACCTTCTCATATGCTCATATATAGCACACAATAATTATATTTGAACTTCAAATATAATTATTGTGTGCTATATATGAGCATATAAGAAGGTAGTCTGGAGGAACCCATAATTCCTGAACCACAAATAGATGGAGTTGCAGCTTGTAGACATTGTTCCAGGTTTGACGCAATATTTGTTTGCAAGATTTACTTTGCGACCAAGAATGAAGCCACATAAGATTGTGCTTTTTAAAATCGACAAATCCAAAATTGGGGGCAGTTTGTACTGATCCTTTCTCTATATCAAAGTTGTTGTCTTGTGAAACTTTTATATATTTAGAAAATTTTATTTCATTTCATTTGAAAGACTATTAATTTTCAAGGGCGAGGGTTCTATTAGGAGTCTGTATATTGTAGCTTTTATATTTGGAATTTATTGATTTCTTTTGACTTATGATGTAAATCTATTTTCATTTTCTATTGAAATTTATATCCTTTTTTGTAGATCAGCGAAAGAATCAAAAGCGATTGGATGATGCATGGATTTCATATTCCAACCGCAGCAGATTCTAAAGGCTTCCTAAAGAAGAATGTGCCTCATAATGAAAGTAAAATTCCTTCCTCTAATGAAAAATCCTTAATGTAGCAATGCCATTAATGAATCTAGAAATATTTTAATGGTTAACACTTTTAGTGTGGTCTTTTTTGGCAAGATGCATGGGTTATTTGTAGAAATTTTAAAAATAATTATGGTTTGTTTAACGATGTAATACCGAAGGAGGAGCGAAGGCCATCAAGGAAGGACCATTGCCTTTATATGTGGGGGAGATCATCCATCCCAACTTACCTTCTTAGTAGTTTCATGAAGAGTCGAAGCCTTAGTATGACAACACTTGAGCCAAGCTAAACAAAGCAGGTGTAGAGTTGTTGGTACTCTATTGCAACCTTTGGTGCCTTTGCCCTTGTCTATCCGCAAAATGGCTCTGCCTTCCAGCAGGCTCTTGAATGGGAATTGAATCCACACCTAGATCGGGAACTGTTCACTCTGGATCTTTATATGCATCCGCACCTACCTCCACCCCTGCTATGGAGCTAAGAGAAAAGGAGTGAGGTCAAAAAAAGAGAGTGTGAAAATACTACTCTTTCCCGGATCATTTTTATTCAAATATGCATCAACGCTCCTATACTCATACTCCTAAACAGAATGGAGTTGCAGAGTGCAAACATCGTCATATTATGGAGACTACTCGTTCTTAGTTACTTTCATCTCCTATTCCAGTGGCTATTGAAGGCTAACAACATGGTAAACCAGTGGTATGCAATCGGCAACACATCACACCATGCATAAATGTTGCCAACATCTATCTACCTGCACAAGTGTTGCCAAACATGTGTCTACTTGCTTCTGTGATGAATGGCATGTTGATCAGTTTTCTGTGATGTCTGTGAGTCCTACGGGTCACTCTAGAAGTGAGTCCTTAGGGGTCAATCTAGAATGTCTTGATTTCTGTGTGAGCCTTTAGAGCTCAGTCTAAAAATTTCTAAAAAATAGTATTGTTTTCTATGTAATGAGTTGGAGTCTTGATCTAAATGTGTTAAAGTCTGTAATTTATGTCTAAAAAATAGTATTGATTTCTATGTAACGAATTGGAGTCTTAAAATCTGTAATTTATGTCTTATATATTTGTACCAATAGTAATCAATAAAAAAATCTAAATCTGGTTTGTTGCTTGCAATTAATTGCTTTCTCTGCTCTCAATTTTCTATCCTGACATGCCATGCCATGCATAAGTGTTGCCATACATCTGTCTACCTGCTTCCAAATGAGTATGCTATGTCAGCCAAAGTTTTCTAAGCATAAAAAGTTTTGACATTAATACTAAGTAAACTGTAACAATAATTAGTTCATTTGAAACACCCATTGCTTATACTTATCCTAGATTTTGCTTCATATTTGCACTGGTATGAGGTCAAATAAGAAGATAATTTTGTTGATTGGTCGATAATTTTGCTGATTGGTCAAATAAAAGGCAGAGATATATCTGATTGGCTTAAAAAAAAGTGTGAGGACACAATATTGAACAAACCATAAGGTAAAAGGTTAAACATTTATTTATCCCTCCCGATTAGAATAGTCCCTAATAGGAAACAGGTAGGGACTAAAGACTTAAAAACATTATCCAAATGTTACGACATTACTTGTCTAATAAAATATTGGTATTTTCTAAAACATATAAAAGTTGAAGGGTTTTCTCGTAGAATTTTAAAAATACTAAGATTTATGTTTGGATTGGCTAATATTATTTCAATGCCAGAATACAGTTATAAAATCAAGCAATGTAAAAGAAACAAAGTTTATAAATAATAAATAGTGAGAAAAATGTGTCCTACCTAAGACACAACTATATATGGATCCACCAATCAACCCAATCCCCTTACCAATTCTTCCTTGATCCAAACAAAGTCCAGACAAAGGGGTTCTTGGAAAGCTTTCTCTCAAATTGAGAAATTGTTTTCTAATAAGTAATCGAATTAGGGAAGATAAGAGAAAAATTGGAGGAAAGAATAGAACATTTTGAAGAATTGCAAGAAGGGTTTTTATAATCTTGGATTTTGTGCAAAAAGATTTAAAAGGAAAGTAATGTTGATGTTTTCTCTTGCATAATTTACTTTTCCATAAATGTCATGGTCATAACACTCTAGACCAAAGAATAATAACAAGATTGATATTACTTTGGAATTTTGAATTTTCATAACAAAAAAAAAAAAAATAGTAGTTAATTTTAAAATTATAAATAATTATAGTTGATTAAAAAATTATCACTTATATATTTATGTGTAATATAAAAATAATTATTTACTATTTATATGAAATTATTTATTATATTATTAAAAAAAATTAAAAATGTGCAATTGCATCTAATTATTTTAAATTATTAAATATATTTTATTTGGTTAATTCAACATTACTAAATAGTTTTTATGTATAATTTACATAAAGAAAATATGATATATATTTTTAAAATTGTTTTAATAATGAGGTTGGAGATTGTTAAATGACTAAGAGAAAACAGTATGAAGTAGAGATCAATATTTTATGAGCTAATATACTTTATCTTTCCCCCAAAATGAGAAAAAATGATAAATAAATATTTTATTCCACACTTTTAAGAATATTAGCTTAAATTTATCAAGTATAATACAAGTAGTTTGGATTTTATGCTGACTTTCTAATTGTTCATGTTGTCTATGCAATCCAATATAAAGTTAATTTCCTAATTAAATTCATAAGCAAAAAATAAGCTCATACCTATATTCCTTGTGATTAAAGGCTGCCAAATGACAATAAGGTTTTGGGGACGACTCTCCACCGAACTATAGGCTCAATTGTGCAAGGATTCTGCTACAACTGGCCACCCTTGAGCCCTCAATCAACGTACTACTGCCAGTGACTCTTAAGTCTTAGTACACCATTCTCCCAACAGTATGAAAGATAGAATCTCGAAATGATGGAATGCCTCCCATCCTCCTCACAATCTAATAAATAGAGCAAACATTGGATGGGAACCACATGCACACAATCCATGTGTCTACATGTGACTTTGAGTTTTAGATTTCTTGTTTTATTTCTTTACTTTTCTTTTGATTTTTAGCTTTCTTATTTTATTTTCTTCTTTTCGATAGCTTTACTGATTTTTTTTTTCATTATTTTATTTCTATTTATTCTTATTTAGAGTTTTAGTATAGTTATTTTTATTTTTATTATTATATTTATTTTATTTATTTTCTTGTATATTTTTAAATATCATTTATTATTTAACATTTATGATTTATTATTTATTATTTTTATTATTTATTATTTATTATTAAGGGAAGGGATATTACATACTCTCCCACTTTAAGGAACTTCGTCCCGAAGTTATGTTGAATTATGTATTATTTTTATTATTTTATTTACTTCATGTTGCCAACACCCTCTACTAAACTAGTATAACCAGCAGGCATTGAAAGTCCCCAACACCCCGGGAAATCTCAAGGAATTTATGTCCTTTCCCCCACTTTCGGCACCAGGGATAAGCCTGACCCGGTCTGTAGCCTAGTCCAAGGCTGGCCCCAAGGCTCGCGCCTGACTCAGCCCTCAACTGCCTCAAGGCAGGCATCCGATCCGGTACTCAATGACCCCGGGCATTTTGCAAGGCTGGCCCCAAGGCTTGCGCCTGACTCAACCCTCATTTGCCTCAAGGCAGGCATCCGATCCAGTACTTAATGACCCCGGGCATTTTGCAATGCTGGCCCACTCCCTCCACAACTTCTAAGGTGCAAAGCCCCAGGCATCAATGTCCTTTACATCCCCTCTAGACTTTGACATCCCAATCTAATACTAGGCACCTAGCCTAGAACATCAAGCACATAGCCTCCTCAAGATGGTCTCATAGCTCTTCTAGAGTTATCCATCAAGAGCTATACACAAGACAAAGGAACCACTACCATATGTAGTGTTGATTGAGTTCGTCCCCAGCCCATATGATGTTACTTATTCCCCCTTGTGGATATGGGCTCGCACGAGATCATCAAATAAACTAGCCCTCTTGGCCCATTTGTGGAGTCCTGTCAATCATCACACCTCAACATGCAACCAATGCATTAGCTATAGCATCATAGTATCATAGAAAATAGTGCACATGCCAAGTCTTTCATGTCATCATGAGAACATTCATCATTGTTAATCACAACATTATGAATAATAACGAACTACATGCTCATGCATGTCATAAATTTGCATGCAACTATCACATGCTTCACCTCATGAAATACCATCATAAGTTATATCATCAACATATTTTCATCAAAGAGATATCATGATTTATTCAACATTAAATACCTATCATCACGTAGTAAATCAATATGTCAGTATACCTCAACGTAACATCATAATCATAAGGATACATCATCACTATAAGAACCACATGTGCATCATTATCCTCCTACCATTATACTCAACATCTTAACAGTTAATTAAACTAATTGGAAATCATAGTGTATGATTTAGATGTATCATAAGGTTTAAACAATAAGACATGATTTATATTCTCCATAAAAGTATCTGTCTTAGCTAAGGAAGCACTCCTAATTAGTTCACTACACATTTTAATCAAGTAAATAAGGAAAGTCTTGAAAAATAATAGCTGCATCTTCCCAGGTAGCTGACCCTGGGCTATATTGGTCCCATTGGACCTTGACTTGCTCAAACTCACGGTTCCTAAGTCGACGAACCCGGTGGTCCAGTATACAGAATGGTTCGACCTAAAGGACTCCTTCCTTGGAAGCCTACAATTTTTCAAATTTCAAAACATGGGATGGGTCGGGTACATATTTTCTAAGCATAGAAACATGAAACACATTATGCATACTTCTTAGATGGAATGGAAGCTTGAGCTTGTAAGCAACAGGTCCAATCCTCTCTAGGATCGTGAATGGCCCAACAAATCTAGGTGATAGCTTTGTTCCATTACCCATCCTAAAGGGAATTTTAAAGGGTTTGATTCTGATAAAAACTTGGCTTCCTTCCTCAAAGTTTCTATCAATTCTCTTTACATCAGCATAACTTTTTTGGTGATCCCTGGCTTCTTTTAGTCTCTGTTTAATTGTGGCCATTTGTTCGTCCATTTCTTGGAGCATTTTGGGTCCCAACATGACTCGATCCTCTAATTGATCCCAACTTAATGGACTACGACATGGTCTTCCATACAAGATTTCAAAGGGAGCTGCCTGTATTGAACTGTGGTAACCATTGTTGTATGCAAACTCTACTAAGGGAAGGTATTTCTTCCATTGGTTTTGTTGATCCATGACATACATTCTTGGCATGTCCTTTTTAATACAATATCTCATTACCACTAACCACCACCAACGCCTTCCATCTTTCTCACCATTTAATAAATAGAGCAAACATTGGATGGGAACCACATGCATACACTCCATGTGTCTACATGTGACTTTGATTTTTAGCTTTCTTGTTTATTTCTTTACTTTTCTTTTGATTTTTAGCTTTCTTGTTTTATTTTCTTTACTTTTCTTTTGATTTATTTGTATTTATTCTTATTTAGAGCTTTAGTATAGTTATTACTATTTTTATTTTTATTATTTTTATTTATTTTCTTGATTTTTTTAAATATAATCTATTATTTAACATTTATTATTTATTATTTTTTATTATTTATTAATTTATTTTTAAGGGAAGGGATATTAACATATAAAAATAATAAACACTTAACAATAAATAAAATCATAAATGTTAAATAATAAATATATTTAAATACAAGAAAATAAATAAAAATAATAAAAATAAAAATAGTAATAACTATACTAAAGCTCTAAATAAGAATAAAAATAAATAAAACAAAGAAAACAATAAAAAAAAATCAGTAAAGCTATGAAAAAGAAGAATATAAAACAAGAAAGCTAAAATTCAAAAGAAAAGTAAAGCAATAAAACAAGAAAGCTAAAAATCAAAGTCGCATGTACACACATGGATTGTGTGCATGTGGTTCCCATCCAATGTTTGTTCTATTTAATAGATGGTGAGGAAGATGACAGGCATTCATGCATTCCATCCTTCCAAGGTTCTATCTTTCATTCTCTTGGGAGAATGGTGTTTTAAGACATAGCAGTCACTGGCAGTAGTACGTTGATTGAGGGCTTGAGGGTGGCCAGTTGTAGCAAATCCTTGCAGAATTGAGCCTATGGTTGGGTGGAGAGTCGTCCCCAAAACCTTGTTGCGGTAAGCCTACTTCTACCATAGGTAAGCACTATTCATAGTTGAATTTAGTTTATTAGTTACATGTTTATTTGGCTAGGTAAGTGCCACTCTGATTTAAGTTTAATGTTAATTTGTAAAGTTAATTAGATATTTATGTTTGGACTGTTACATATGGTATCAGAGCAAGGTCCAAACTCTTGGTACCTTTGGGAATTAAACATTAATGCAAGAACTAATAAGATCTATTTTTATTGTTCTAGATCTGCTTGAAGATCATCGCTAAATTTTTGGCTTTAATGTTTCCTTTGTAAATTTGTTATGAAAACTATTGTTAAGGGCTACCCTCCAAAATCTATATTGGATCTAGGAACCAAATCGCTCTAGACTTCATATACTACGAATCAAATCAATTGTGATTTTAATTAATTATGGTGACCATTCTAGGATGGGTCCTAAAATATAACACAAGTATTATTCTTCTATGATCAAATCAAATCTACAAAATGATTTTTTTGTATCCTTATAAGAAATCTCTGCATTATGAGTTTTATGGCTAATATCTTAAACATAAATAAAGGGCGAGTATTTTTTTTCAAGTTATTAGGATCTTAGCTATCTCTATTCTGTGATGTAATTTTTTTTTCAATTA